>CM047872.1:12332352-12351520 GCA_026212405.1 Petrea volubilis | reverse complement strand
AGTTTAAGAATTTTAAAGGTTCTTTTATATATAATATATTTGATTTTATATTCCATAAGACATGTGGTATTATTAGCATTTCTAGAAGCAATTGGGTTTTTCGTCTTTTGCCACAATTCAATAGGTATGACATTTGGTTGACATGTAGAAGATGTTGTTCCTATATCTATAAGAGCATGTAGACTATAGGATTTATAGCCTAAGAAATCAAAAAAGTTACTTGCATATAACAATATCTTCTCTTATTCTAATTATAAGAAATGAGAATAATTTTAGAATAAAAATCTATTCGTTTCAAATCTGATTTATTTTTGTTTCTCAAGTTTCCTACTTACATGTAGAACTAGAAATTGGACAGTTTTTATTCCTATAGGCCCCTTTTCTTTTTCTTCAAAGCTACTTGCTTATTCTTTAAAATCATACTTAAATAATTTTCTACTCGCTGCAATTCTATTATCTCTAAAAATAAAGTGTGTTTCTTGAATCTTGAAATTCTATTTGACTATGTTGTTTTTAAGGCTTTTCTTACTGAAATTTTAAAATAATCAATCATTTGGTAGACTTAGATCCTTGTAATTTATGAGTTTTGTTTGGATCTCTGTATCAAAAAGTTTTGACTTATAAAGCTCAATTATATTCGAGTTAATACTTTTAATTTTTATAGTAGTATTGTTGAGCTGGTGAACAAGTTTCCATCAGACTCTTTAATCATGAAGAATACCTCCAATCTTGAAACTCTCAACACTATGGTATTTCGAATACCTTTATCTTATATTGAAACAAAATAATTTGGTTTAACTCTAAACATTATTTCTTTAAATTGAACTCCCCCTATCAGTGATTGGATGAAATCATGAAATCTTATATTTGAATGATGCAAACAATCAAGGAATCAATTCCAAGCCTAAATAAAGGAATAATACTTATTTGTATTATCCCAAAAATGGATGAATCTGGCTTTATTTTTTCCTTAAGTCTTTTGGTTTTGTTTATCTATACTATATAAAAAATTAAGAGGCTTTATAGACTCCAAGTGATAGTTTTGACACCACCACACGAAATTTTGATAACCCAAATACACCCTTATATAATGATGTGCAACACAAAGAATGAAAAGGTGCTTTTGGGAATTTAACAATGCAGTTACAGTCTTCTGCACACATAGGATGAATCCAACATTCACAACTCCATCTTCTTGCTCTCCACAAAACCTCCCATCTTCCCACATTCTTTAGAAACCACTTTCCTAAACTTTCTACTAATGAAAACCAAAATAACAAATTTTGGTATAAACTATTCTCTTGACCAAAAGTATAAAAATAACATGGTGAATATGATTCAAATGCTTGAGCAAGAATGAGCATGCATGCAGGGATATGTGTAAATGCGTCCTTTTCCCTTATTTTCTTTTTAATTTTCTTCTCAATTGTATCTTGATAATTGCCTAGGGGCCTCTCCTAATTTGGATTGAACTATCATTTTTTCCCTACTTTTTCAACCTTTATTTAGTGCGTATCGGTTTGTCTACTTAATTAAATTTGTTGGTGAAAATTAATATAACTTTAAATCGAATCATATCTAATATTTAATTAATTCTCAATTAACTTCAGCCTTTTTATTGCTGCAATATAGTTATTAACTGTTATGTTGTTTTATTTGTACCATTTTTAGGTTTTGTGTGAATAGAAAAGTAGCGGTGTGGCTACCAACAAATCTTGGACCAACATTTGGTTCAATTTCATAAGTTGTCACGCTTAAGCATGATCCAAAAAACCACTATGTTTCTATTTTACGAGATTCAATTTTTCTTTAGAGTGTCAAAACTAAATTTGCAACCGGATTGCTTTTGTTTGTGCTATTGTCTAAACAAAACCTTTTAGGTCTCATTTCATATCTATGTAGTTTTATTGGTTACTTCAATATGAGTCCCACCATTACGTCTCTCCACTTCTTAAAATATAATTGCAATTGGCTTAAGAAACTTATAATTGTAATCATGCTAACTTATGCCATTTGACCATTTAATTTTTATAAAGTAGAAACTACTTGATACTTAATTTCATACGCCTTAATTTAATATTTATTGCTAACATTGTTGAGCTTACGTGTAAGACCCAAGCCCTATTACCGTATTTACATATTATTATTATTATTATTATTATTATTATTATGATTATTAATATTATTATTTAGAAATCCTATTGTGTTTATGATTACTATTATTACTCTTGTTAGTATTATTATTATTATTATTGTAGTATTAATATTGTCTTTATTATTATTATTATTATTATTATTATTATTATTAGTACTATTAGGATTATAATATTATTATTTCATTATTATTGTTATCATTAATATTATTAATATTAGTTAAATCCTATTGGGTTTAGGGATATTGTGCTATCCTATTAGGCTTAGGATTATTGGGCCAATCACATTAGGTCAAGACTATTGAATTAATACTATTAGACTTAGGATTATTGAGTTAATCATATTAGGTTTAGGAATTTTAATTACATATATATACACACAATTAAATATTATACTGACTATATGAGAGAGATCAGAAGGGAGAGGCACCGTGAAAAGGAGGAGACGAATCAAAGCACGCGACGCCGCATGACTTGCCGAGCAAATATCAAATTTGCAGCGTAGTGTAAGCTTTAATTCTCTTTCCCTTGTTCATGTGGTGATAAACCATTGTCCAATTAGATTTGCTGAATAAGTTAAGCCGCAACAATTGACTTTCTTCATGTACTGAGAAATTGATCTTACAATTATACAAGTCATATACATATACACCTACACATACACACATACACATATACATATCTATATATATATATATATATACAGATAGCATGTTATGGCAATTTCTTGTGCAACTTGTTTGTAGGGCCGTACTCACTAGAGACAATTAATATACATACCTACATATAGATACGTGTGTGCATGTGTATACACATATTGATTGATGTAAGATAAAGTGGGAGCACGCAAAGCTTAGTTAGCACTATTTGTTCCTCTATTCTTTGTTCTGTAAATAGGAGTCTTGAAGAGTAGATTATGGGCGGCGATGCAATTCTATTGTCGAATCCATGCAATAATTGGCCTTTCTATTTTAATTGGTCATATCTAAAGGAACCACACGCACGAGATTAGTATCGATTATTATACCATCGTAGCATTATAATAGGATGTTAGTTATAATTATAAAGGGGTGTCAATTTTTATGAATTATCCCACTTTGATAGAATATTATAAGATAGCTTATATTCATATTCTTATATTGTTAGATTCATACGATCACGCTTAGTACCTGACCCGTGAAGTCTTGGATACTATAGGAATTCGAACAATTTAAAGTAAGTGGTTTCTTCTCTCTATTTATTTTATAAAAACAAGTTTTCCATAAATTTATGTTTTCTTTGAAAAAGTTATTTTCATATATGAAAAGTGGATTTGAGCATGCTATTTTATAAATTTTCTATATGAAAAGCTAAAATTATTTTGTGTTGTGCTATATGTGTATATATGAACATGCTCCGAACACTTGGGATACTATTGGTAGGAACGAGTTCTGAAATTTCCGACCGAGCTACGGGGTACAATAGCAATTTCCGAACCCACTTAATGGGGTTGTAGTTAAGGCCCTCCTACGGGCAATAATAGTAGTGTCCGAACCCACCTAACGGGGTTATAGTTAGGGCTTGATCAAGTTGGCCAATAGAGATTTTGAATGTTCACGAGCATGGATATATAAATGAATTTGGCTGATTCTATTCTGTTATCCGTTCTGTTACTTGAAAGTGGAAAACATTGATTTTTGAATCCTGTCTATGTTTGTAAAGTGTGATTTTACGCTATCTATATGTGTAACTTGCTCAAATCCAATAGACGGTCAAGAGATCCCTTACTGGGCGAGTGCCGCTCACACCACTAATAACCTTTTTGCAGAGAATAGTATTGAGGAAGGTGACGAGGAACAATTCTGGGGTTGGTGATTGGATCGAAAGAGTCCCTACTTAGAGAATTTTTAGTGATCGCTATTTATTCTGTGGTTTTCTTGAATGACTATTTATTAAAGCTATTATAGATTAGTTTTTATTTATATTTTTGAACTGGAGATGTAATAGTTAGGATCATTATCTTTTCTGCTGCGACATTTGACTAAGGCTTTACAATAAATATCTTATGATTTTTAGTATGTTCTGATTTCCTTGGCTTGGTGTCTCTGAGTCCTTTGGGCTTAGGGGCATTGCCGTGCCGCATCCCGGGATCCGGGGCGTGACATTACGTATTTGACTATCAATTAATTTTGCGATCATGGTAATCTCCATAATCTGTTGCGCTAAGTATATTTTTTTAGTCTATTATACTCAAAAGACAAGTTTATGCTCGCAGGGAGGCGTGCCATCGTAGCTGATGTCATATATCTGAATTTTTATTTGACCATTTGATGTAACCCTATTTTCAGTAATTCGATCACACATCTTAAAATGTCTCAATTTTCAAATGTTTATACTTTTCTAGTTTGTCACTATTTAAGGTTAATTCCTATTTTCACATTACAGATTTGGCTTACTTTTTCAATAGGGACGAACTCGAAACTCTCTTCTTGAGTTTTAATGTTCCTCATGAAAACTTGTTCCTGTTCTTCTTCTTCTTCGAAGGATATAGATTCAATTTCATAACGAATATCATCATCCTCTGTTATATCTTTCCAAAACATACTTTTAGTTCATTTTCTTCTAAAAAATTTATTACCTTAGAATTTCTTATAGGACATTTTGAAGCTATATGCCCTTTTTAATTTGCAAAAAATATCAAGTGCAAATTTTCTTAAACTTGGTGGATTTCCTTTTGTTAATCTTTCCACCATATTTCTTATTTGAGAAACACTTTGTTTTACTTTTGCTCTTCATCCGTTTTTTAAAGCTGAATTGTTAACCTCTCTCTTTATATGGAAAACTGATTGTACAACTAACTTTCCAAGTGTCATTAAGGGTTTATCAAAACATTTTTGGCCTTAACTAAGTTTAACCAATTTTGTTCTAACTTGTTTTTGTACTTTCCTTTAAAAAAATGTTCAATTATTATTTTATAACCTAATGAGATTTTACATCCCAAAGTATCTTTAGCTTGTAACTTTTCAAAACACTCAGGGTATTGTTTTTCATATGATTCATCCCATTGAGTTGGGAGTTTATGAAAAAATCGATCAAGTTTGTTCGTCATTACAAAATATCGCTGGCTTGAAGCTTCAATAAATATTTTCAAGCTTTATAAAATTTTTGTATTTATAAATATTGCATAACTTCATCTTGGTAAAAATATATTTTACTCCTATAAAATGAAAATCGAAATATTTTATTCCACTAAATATTTCTTTTATTAATGTAGCGATATCTTGTAAAATTGTTAAATCAAGTTTTTTCCAATAAATATGTTTTTCCTAATTGACCATATTCATACTTTTCTTAGGCCCTTAGCCAATTTAACACATCTCCTTGGACAGTTTCCAACAATATAGTCTAAAGAATTTTTTTTTGGACCAAGAATCTTGGTAATTGTTTATTACAAATGTTAAATGTTGTGTCATTCATTTACGATTCTTTTCATAGTCTTTGGAGTGGCTGTCTTTAAAATTTGAGCACGTTCTATGAGTAGCAATGCCATTTTAATATGATTATTCTTTATTAAAGGAAGTATTAAGCATTTTCTCTTTAACTTTTATTTCTTCTTCAAACATAGGTTTCTTTCCTAGATTAACATCAAAAATCTTATATATTTCGTTGTCATCATCTTTTTTCTCAAAATCATTTTCTTCAAAATCAGAATTCACCACACTTGTTGCGTAAAATTTTCTAATTCTTGAAGTTTAATCATCTATGTCTATGTTTAAAAGATAATCAAATTCTTGAAAAATATTTTCATATTCCTTATATAAAGACTGTGTCAAATTTAGATACTTGTTCCTTTAATCCACATTTTTAGTTCCTTATATCTTTCTCTTCAATGCTCAATAATTTCTTTATAAGCTGAAAATTCTGATGTCTTGTTTTGTTTTTTTTTTTTTGAAATATTTATTATTAAGGTATGCTCTTGAAATTCTTTTACAATTCAGATATTCTAAACATAGTTTTTTCTTCTGTGTAGATGGGTCTTTTTTGACAAAATCTTCCTTTATCCTTTTTTCTTTTTTTTGGATTCTACCTATTTTTTGTAAATCATTCTGAATATCAACGCTTAAACTATATATATTACCAATTATATTTACTATGTAATCTAAAACTCTATTCATATTATGACTACGAATATCTTCTTCTTAAATATGAATAACGTAGATGGGTCTTTTTTGACAAAATCTTCCTTTATCTTTTTTCTTTTTTTTAGGATTCTACCTATTTTTTGTAAATCATTCTGACTATCAACGTTTAAACTATAGATATTATCAATTATATCTACTATATAATCTAAAACTCTAGTCATATTATGACTACTAATATCTTCTTCTTAAATATGAATAACGTGGATTGACAAAATCTTCCTTTATCTTTTTTCTTTTTTTAGGATTCTACCTATTTTTTTGTAAATCTATCTGAATATCAACGTTTAAACTATATATATTACCAATTATATCTACTATATAACTTAAAACTCTAGTCATATTATGACTACTAATATTTTCTTCTTAAATATGAATAACGTATCTATATATAATTTCCTTTCTTTTCAACTTCGCCCTTGTAGACCAACTTAGGAGTTTGACTTTCAATTTTTAATTATCTTTCCATAAAGGAGCTCACCTTATAGCTCAAATCAAGTCTTACTATATCTAATTAAATGTCTCTAGGGCACGAATAGACTACGATGCAAGACCTAACCTTCAATTAAAAATTAATTTTAAAACTTAATGATTTAAATAGAAGTTATCAAATAGATAGGGACTATAGAGCAATTATCACAAAATAAAAAGAAATAATATAAAACTAAGAACACTATTCAAACAAGGGTAAAAAGAAAAAAGAATTTGGAAAATAGGGTTGTTTAGAAAAATTTTAACTTTACAATCTTGTTCTAAACTCAACAACTATTTATGATAACTGAAATAAATGAATAACGATAACATTGAAATGGGTAAACAATTGCAAATTAATGTATTGATTAAATATATATATATATATATATATATTTAATTCAATTTACCAAAATCTATACAAATGTGCGAATGGTTCTATATTATGTGCACATTGCTATCAAATTTCCACCAAACCTATTATTACCAAACACTATTTTATATGTCTATAGCTAATAATTAAGTAATAATGCATTAAGATCACTCATTATGTTACAAATTGTTCGAATATATATGTCTACCATCAGGAACTAAGTCAGGAATTTGATTGAGGGGGGGGGGGAGCGAATTTTTTTTGAGATCGTTAGTTATTAAAATATATAAATATAATGGTTATATAAAATATTGACATATAAAATAACAATATTTATCATATTTATGCGTATACAATATATAAAAATTTACTTCTAAATATAATAAAATAAAGAAGTATAATTGGATATGAATTACGAATATATAAAATATTTAAAAGGATACAATAATCCTAGCCTACTTATTCAATTTAGGCATCCTAATTAAATTGTGCTCAATGATTTTTCATGACATCAAACTCATCTATGATTGAATCAATACTAATTATTCGAGCAATTTCTTTCTCTCAATGTACAATAACAATGAACTAGACAAAAAGTCATCTTCCACCTTGTTCCGCAATCTCGTTTTGACAATCTTCATTGCTGAAAATGCCGCTCTATTGTTGCAGTAAAAATCAGAAGAGTCAAAATAAGTCTTTGACAATACTTGGCACAACTCTAAAAGTGTAGACAAACTTTGAAAATGAGGATTGTGTTGGATATCAATTTCAAAGAGCTCCAATTGATACTTTATAAGTAACTTCTCTTGGCTAGTGAAATCATCAGGCTAGAACTTTTCAAAAAGTTTGCAAATATTATTGATGTTAAATCACTTGTATCCATCTCTCGGATCTAAAGCTGAACTGAGCCTAAGCAACTCTATCGCATTTTCGTCGAATTGACTATGCATCTTTTTTAATAAGTAATCTATGGTAACAATGAATAAATCGATTTGATAGTGATGCCCCAAGGTAATAGGATTACCTTTCTTAAGCCGACCTCTACCTGATCGACGAATAGCATTCATGTCAAGGAGATCTATCTCATGCTTCTCACAAAAAGTCTTTACTTTATCAAATAACTCTTGCCATCCACTCTCTCTAAATCTCTGAATAAGCTGTTTTATGTTGTTAATTGCATCCATTGCATTTAGGACATTTTGGGACTTACATTGTAGAATTTTACAAAGATCATTAGTCATTTGTAACAACTCAACCAAAAATGCAAGATGAACACAAATTCAAATGACGTCATTACGTCATAAGATCCATCGGCTATTGCTCTAGGACATAAGCTACTTTTATCATTTATGATCTCACTTAAAATAAGAACAGAATCGAACAACTCAAGTAAATTGAGAAGAGACCTCATGTGAGAGCGCCAACGTGTGTCCTCTGGATGTTGTATAGTGCTAATTTAATTTTCCCCCTTCCAATGTTAACCTCATTAGTGGAGATCAATTATGTGATACAGATAGCACGGGCAATTTGTAATTGATCATGGCGCGCTTGGATGAAGAATTGACTACATTCACAATAATGGCCAAGTGTGAAAAAAAATTCTCATTTTCAAATGTAGTCGATGAGGAAAACAATGAATATAATATGCATGTGGGCACTCATTTAAAAAGAGAGCTCGTAAACCATTCCACTCTCCTCGCATATTACTAGCACCATCATACCCTTGTCCTTGAATATCTCATATGAGAAGATTATTATGAGAAAGAATGCCAGAGATTTCACTTTTTAATGTAGAAGCTTTAGGATCCTCCACATGAACTATATCAAAGAATCTTTCCCGAATAAAGTCTTTATTTTTCAACAAACCTTAAAACAACAATCATTTGCTCTCTCTTTCACTCATCTCAAGATTCGTTCATAATAATACAATATTTAGAATCACCAATTTCCTCTCTGTTGTATCTTTGAATTCTACTTGCATAAAGTGATAAAATATCCTTTTGAATTTGAGAAGAAGTATGTGAGGCATTTTGAGGTGCACTTTCTAGAACAATAGACCTTACCTCATTATTATATCCAGTCGTATGCTTTATGCTATAAAGTTCCCACGATTATACGAGTCTGAGTGCTCATTATGGCCTCCAAAGGCTATACCTTGAACAACACATAATTTTGCAACATCAATTGAGACCTTAAGTTGTAGACGATTCTTTCCAACCGACTTTGATGGTTTTTTTTTTCAATAATCTTTTCAATGTGCTGCAAAGTATTAATCAACTCATGGGAACTTCTCATAGCTCTCTTGTACAATGAATTGGGACTATCGCCTTGATGAATCAGAAAAGCACAATTTTTACCATTGTTCACTTTTTTCGATGATTGGAATCCATCATTGATAAATGCATTTGCCCCAAATTTTGTAAAAGGCTTGATAAAAAAGAGAACACGGAAGACAATATGTGGCATTTTTTGAAGGAGAGTATTCCAACCAATTAGGAAATAGCTTGTACCAAGCCGGCAAAAACCTTCGACCATGCTTATATACATTTTTGGAGGACTTTTTGGGGATGACTTGATACGGACAAAGCATTAAATAAGCACGTCTAATTTCATCCCTTTTATCATGCGGATAGTCCCATATGGACTTATGTAATCTAGGATCTCGTTCAATATTTGGGAAGTTAGAATCTTGATTAGTCTTTTGAACTTTTGCCTTAGAAAACCCGGGAATAGAAACTTGAGCCTTTGATTGATTTTGAACTTCAGATGTATTGTCTAAATTGGTAGAAGTTTCAAGAATAGAATTACTAACGCTATCTTGAGAACTTCGCTTCTTGAAATAAAATTCAATTTTCTTCATAGTGACCTATGCTACAATCAAAACAATATATAAAAAAAGATACTAAAAAAAAATAAAGCAAGATATTTTTTGTTTCAAAAGAAAACAAATATAGCGGGTAATGAGTTGCTTCCAAAAAATACTTAAGTTTTTAACAATACTCAATAAAATTGACACAACACATATAATTAACATATATAATCAAAATCAAAAAAGTAGTGAAATAGTTTTTTTCTCCCTCTTCATTCTCTACTATCCAAAAATATAGTCAAAGCTCAAAAAATATCTTCTCTTGTCGCTTTTTTCTCACTATCACATTCTTCAAATCACCCTCAATTAAATATCAAATGTCAAATTAGCATGATTCATTCAACTTCAATAGCCCCATCAAATATTGATCAAGATTCTTCAGATTAATTTAATATTGAATGTCTTTCAAGATTCAACAGCAATCAAAAGATTCAAACCTCTATACAAAGATTAATTATGAAATAATAATAATAATAATAATAATAATAATAAATAATGTAGAAATTTTAAATTTAGCACAAAATACCTTCTTGTACGTTGCTTTTGAAGAAAAAGTTTGATTTTGCAGGGATTGTTTATTGTTAAGTTCTTTTTTCAAGAGAAAGCGAGAGGACAAAACCTAATAGGATTTTTAGTGTTTTAATAGGAATAAAAAGAGGAAAGCAAAATCTAATAAGATTTCTAGTATTTGAATTTGAAAGGAAGAAGGAGAAGGAGAGAGAATTTAACTAATTATAGTAAATAGGATTGGGTAAAAGTAAATTACCAAAAATAAAATAGAATAGTAGAGAAAGTTAAATTTCTTATTATATAACTTATATAAAAGTGAAAATTTTATTTGGGTGGGTTGGGGGAGGGGGGTGCAAATTCTTAATTCTAATATATATATATATATATATATATATATATTAATAAATGGATTTTTAAAAATTTGAGGTGGGGCGGCCGCCATCACCAGCTCCCCCCCCCTCCGTTTCGTCAATGTCTATCATGCAGACTAATCTATTCATGCCAAATACAAAAGTGAGCATGCATTATATAGTTTTTTAAAATTTAGTTCCTAAATTTCCTTCATCAAGGTATAAAAAGGATTACTAACATCCAAATAGTAGGAAATCAATTACAAACACTCTAACCAAACTTAGTACTTAGAATCAAATATTTAGATTCATAAAGACATGGTAAATTTCATATATTCATATATTGAGTTTGGTCATAGTCTTAGAATATACTGTTTAACGAGACATATAAACAAATATCAAATTAAAATAATAATTTTTCATTTGTTTAAATAGAAAATTTCAATTTTCGTCTATTACATTTATATCGATTTTGATTTTGCTCCCTCATAAATTCGCATTATCAGATTTCGTCTCTCACGTTACACTTTTTGTCTGATATCATCCTTTCGTTAACTCTTTTGTCAAGACACTTAGGCTAAGTTCACCACCCTCTGTAACATAGGTATAAGTAGTGAAAAAAATCCGCTTCAAAAACTAATTGCCAAAAAAAAAAAAATCCCCTTAGATACAAAATATGGGCATTAATTTATATATAAAACATACAATGCTAAATGCATATTAATTAGATGTATGAATACATATACTTTTTTTAATTTATATTTTTAAATATTAATTTTTTATATTAGTTTTAGTTTCTTTTATTTTTCCTTTTATTTTATATCAATTATATTATTCAGTAATATTCAAATAAATTAATTGAACTTGTATCTATTTTTTTTGTATTTGATAAACATTATTTGTAAAAATAAAAACAAAATAATAAAGCTTTAATAAAAAAAAGAAAAAAATAAAAGTCTCTCTCTCTCTCTCTCTCTCTCTCTCTCGCTCTCTCTCTCGCTCTCTCTCTCTCTCTCTTCTCTTCTCTTCAACACATTATAAGAAAATGAGTAAATTTGTGACAATATAATAAGTGATAATAAAAAAATTATCATTAATAATATACATTTGGTGACAACAAATTGATATTGTCACAAAACATAGTATGCACAATATCAATGGTGACAACTTATTGTAAAAAGGTAGCAACATAGTGCAAAAGTGATAATTAATGACACACATATTGTGACAACTTAGTGGCAATGGAATACTGTCACAAAATCCTAATAACAATTTTTATTGTCACCAAGTTGTCACTATAGACGTGTTACTAAATATTAATGGTGACAACTAAAACAATATTTCTTGTCACCATTGAGTAATATTATGACAATATAAAAATTATTATCACCAAAAAAACTTAATTAGTGATAAAATAGAATGTATTGTCACTTCATACAATTATTGGTGACAACTTTCATATTACCATTTTTAAAATTTGTCAATAATGTTATTTTTTTTTTTTTAGTGACCTGGAGCACCCTACGTCATCCATCCTTCAACAAGTCTCTCCATCCTTCAATAGGTAATTCTCTCTCTCTCTCTCTCTCTATTATATGTTGTGTGTGGATATATATACATTGTGTGTGTGTGTTTATATATATCTTTAATTTTTGGTCAGCGGTCGTTTACTCTCATGGTTAATTTGGTTATTGATGGTTCAATTAAATATTTAGGAATAAAATTCACAATCAAATCATCAATAACCAATTCTCTTTATTTCTTAACCATAAAAGTAAACAACTCCAATAATGTATATTGGACTCGTATCATATCATATGGATGCTAATTATTTGTAATTTAAAATATTTTTTCATCTATTTTTGCTCATAGTACTAAAATAACTATCTCCATAATAACTATGAAAATATGACTACAATAAGATATGTCATCAAAACAAAACTTGAGTATCTCGTCGTGACTACTAAAAAGCATGGCCTCTTGAAAATAAATTGATTAATTACAGTTGTCACCTATGATGTCATAATATGGAGATGTGTTAATTACATAGGGAATTACTATCTCACATAATTGAATAAGGTCATATGAATCTTTTGAAGAAATTGATAAAATTCAGAGTCGCACTTGATAGGAGAAATCATAGAATCTCAAAATCATTGAAAGATTCCGTAACATTACATTTTGTCTTTGAAATTTAGTAAGGAAAATGCTAATGAAGAAAAAAAATTATCACTTCAAATTATATTATTAATATTATACTTTATTGTTTAATCCATTTCATTTTTCTTTTATTTATTTATTTATTTATTTACCGAAATCCATGATCAAATATAGGATAAGAGCAATGTTTACATGGAGTTTACGCTTACTACAGTTGTTCCTAGAAGATGGGATGAGAGAAGTTCACTCTTATCTAATATGTTGATGATACCATATTTTTGTCCCACATTGGAAAGAGTCTAGGGACTTGACAAACTTATAAACTTCAATCCCTTCCTCACTTTGTGAGGCTCATTTTCGTGAAAGGACAAACCTCCACCGTCTCAAGATACGGGACAATAGCTCGCAGGGTCGGACTTCCATGTTCGACAATAGATTTGGGCATCATCAACTGTCAACCAAAATAAGAGAGAGAGAGAGAGAGAGAGAGAGAGAGAGAGAATCTCCAAAAGAAAATATGCCTCTCATACTCAAGTTCTCCCTCCTCAGACCTCATATTTTTACCATTCTCGTGCAAAATGTACCTACAAAGTGCCACCATATTTTTTTATTTTTTCATATTTTCTTTTTTTTTGGTAATGCCATCAAATTTTATCAATTAAATAGACTTGATAAGAAAAGGAATGAACAAACGATAAAGATATGAAATGAAGGAAAAACCACAACGATCCAAATTTCATTTCATTTTCCCCAATTTGGATGGCAGGTTTAAGAATTTATTTATTTCACTTTAGATTATAGAAAACAAATAATCATCATTTTGTAATATTGAATTGAAAAGTGGAAAAACATAATAGAGAATTTACCTTTCGAATTGTAAATGGCAGAAACTATTGAGAATAAAAAAGCCCATCTTTTTGGACATGGTCATGTCCATCTAAATTTAATTTAATCTTTAATAAGATATTGAATGAGATAACATGGTAACAGTTTGATCATGGGGGTCAAATGGAATGTGGGGTTAGTGGGGAAAGTAAGGAGAACATGGACTATGACCGGCTATGTTAATGAAGATCTCAAATTCCATTTAAACCTTAAAATACTCTTTCAATCAACAAAAAATTTAAGGGTGTAATAGATATATCAAATTTTGATGATGCGGTGTCAAAACCGCCATTACACGAGTGTACAAGCCCTTCCTTTTTTTATATAGTATAGATATTTGTATATCTTTGTATGTATGCATTTATATATACACATTGTATTTACATATGTTTGTAAATGGCTCCCAAGCAACATTTTTTCTTTTTATTTATAGGGTTTTAGGTCATTTATCTATTTCATGGGGATAAAATATAAATAATTTGTTGAAACATGTGAACCCCACATGATACATTCGTTAATTTTTGACGAAAAAGATAAAGTAAGGATGACATTGGACAAAAAAGTATACTGTGAGGGACGAAATCTGATAGTGTGAATCCGTGAAGAACCAAACTGGAAATTTGATGTAAACGTAAGAGCAAAAAAAAAAAATGAAAATTTCTCTCAATTTAAACAAGAGTAAAAAAAATAAAGAAAAGAGAACATTGGCTTTGACGTCTAATCCTCGTTTGACTCAATGTTCAATCTAGCATTGCATGATATAGTCTTGAGAGAAAAACTATTCTAACCTAAAAAGTATCAAAAGTACATAAAATTCAAGTCCAATTTGATTTTCATTTTCTCTTTTTTTTTTTGGACGGTAACGCTCTTAAAAACTTAATTTAAACCTGTAACTGATTGATTTATTTAACCGATTTGTTAGTGTAGATAATCACCAATCTTTTGTGTGCATGTGCATCCATATTTGTTATGGATGGACACTATTGACGTGATCATATCTATTTGTTAAGGACTTTTCCATTTGGGGTGCCTATAAATAGGGACCTTCCCAGTAGAAATTAATCATTCGATTCCTGACGAATATATCTCTCCATATATTCTCTTTCTCGTAGTGAATAGTCTCTCTTTGTTATTCTCTTGGAGAATCACCATAAATATTCCAAGGGTTCAAAGGGTGTAGAAAAGTGAATTACTCTAGTAGTGATTCGGCGGGGAAAAGGAAAGGAATCCCGTTCGTACGTGGCAAAAGGGCTCGTAGATTATGATGTTGATCTAATGTTAATTATTAGAGCTTCCGTAAAAGGTAATCGATCAACACATTTTAATGCGTTATTTTCTAACAGTGGTATCAGAGCCATTAGGGCTTGATCTCGCCATATTTGTAAAGTAAGATTGTGTTTCCTTTAATTAATAACACATGCTAGCATGGAATATTTTTTGTGAGATTGAATGCATGAATATCATATTTGATATGTATTTTATGCAATTTATGACGTTAGTATATTCTTATTATTTGACAAAAATCATCCTAGATAGTCTATTTTTAATGCACAAATTTAGTATCATTTTGTAGATCTTGGAAAGACGACCATATTGATATATTATGCATTAAAAGCGGATAAATGGTTTAAAAGATATGATTTTTCAAAGATTAAGAAATTTTTGAGATTGTTTAACTGTTTGAACCTTGAGGTCATGTGGCCTGACGATTCAGAGCATGCCAAGTGGTGTTGTTTAAAAAAAAAAAGGTGAAACTGCCCGAATTTAAAGGGCAAAAGTGTGTTGAGCGAGAGTCGAACCCAAGCAATAGGTTTGGCCAAGCACTGCTCTACTGCCGCGCAAATTTAGTGTTTTGAAATTGATTGTCTTTTTTTTAATTGATATCAATGTCTGAACTCAACTGGTTTTAAGTGCGCAATCGGTCGATATCAGACCCGGGTGCTAGGATTGAGCAAAGCACCGCTCAACCGCTACGTTACATGCTTGGTTTGTAATTGACTGAATGTCTTTCATTTAAATCATATCAATATCTGCCATTTATTGACTTTATTCATAATATGCTATTTAGTGAATGCAATATAAATTATTTTATGCTGTGTATGAGTATTTTTTTTTTTTGGGTGCTTAAGTCATGTATACATGGTAATTAATAGAGATGGTGGTAATGCGGTATCCCATTATTATTATTATTGGAGTAGATTGATGTTGGGACTTGCGCAAGTGCACGCAGTCGTACAAGTAATATAAAGTGAGTCGAGTGTTGAATCCACAGGATTGTGATTTGGCCCGTGAAATTGACTCGTGTTGTTTATCTAAATTGATCAAAATGAGTGGTGGTTTTGATTTTCTAAATAAATCCTAATTATCTTAGTAAAAACGACTTGCGAAATACAATAATAACAAATAACCAAAACAAGAAAAGCAAGTGCAAGGTGGTTTCATTCACGTAATTTGCTATTCTAATCCAATCCCTAAGTTGAGTGGTTTCGTGGTTGTGTGAAGCCTAGGAACGAATATATCCACAATCTCTCTCGAGCATTGCGGAATTAATTCATAAAATTTCTCTAAGCCTAAGACTAACCAATTCTCATTCAATTAATCCCAACTTTAGAAGTATTTTTATGAATTTTTAAACACTGCCTTAAGGCTCAATCAAAGTTAAATTCATTCTCATGCAACTTTAACCCAATTGATCTCGTCTAATTAGAGCTAATATCGTGAATCGTCTCTCGACCTCATCACGATTCTCAAATTCGATAATTAGGGGTGATCAAACCCTAACCACATATTAAATTATTAAACAAGAATCACACAACAAAGAAAATATACGAAAACAAATTCAAACTCATGGGATTTTCATAGAATAGCAAAAACAATGAACTACGCCATCCTTACACTTAATTGAAATTAGTTCATAATGAGATTAAACATAAAAACGAAATATGGAAGAGAATTCATGAAAAGAGAAGAATAAACTTAATTGCTGGATATTTTAGGCGAAAAACTCCTTTCGTTCTGTTGTTCTTCCCGTCGATCTTGACTTCTCCCTTCTTTCGTTCTTCCCAAAATCCCCAAAAAGATGAAAATTTAACCCCCGAAGAAAAAAAGTAAAAACTGAAAAACAAGAATGATCAATGTTCCAAAAGCCTCTCAAAGTTCTCATCTATCTAGATCTGGAAAAAAACATCCCCCTTGAATTCCGCATGAATCTGGACTCAAAAGTGGTGGAGAAACGCCTAGCAAATCTTTCCAAATCAGCACCTCAGTCAACTACGGAAAGTTGTTAATTGCTGTAGCAGACGTTGCGTATGTACGCAAGATCTTCTGCGTACATACGCAAATTTACAGATTTATTTTTCTTCAAACTCGCTGGCCTTAGGTAAGTACTCAAGATTTCTTACGTACATACGTATTTTTACAGTCTTTTTTTCCTTTGAATTGCTTGTATTGGGTTATTACTCGAAATAGTTTGCGTAAATACGCAGCTTCTGATTCCACTTTTCATGCCCTTTATGGTCTTTTTCCCTTCTTACCTACAAAACAATGATTTAGCTCAAACTTACGCATAATAAGGCCCGAAATGAAAAAAAAAACGTGATAAGTCCTACAAAATAAATATAAAAATCAATTATAATTACGGACTTATCAATTGATGTAGTAGGATATCAATCCATGTAAAATATTTTACCATTATGTATTTGTTGGCCCATTTTGGGGATGGCTATGTATTTTCTTTTAGGGATATAATTTCTTTAATTACCACCATAGGCCAATAATTATTTAGAGATAAGCACCTATTATGCAAGTTTTTAATTATGAATATGATTATGGACATATTGGTATTTTATTTTGAACTGGTAATTTTTATTAAGATCTTTAATTCGACGGGAGATGATTATTAGCTTTGATGGCAAGTTTTTGACCTCATTGAATTAAAGAAATAATAAAATTTTACTTGGATTCTAAAATAAAATATTAGACAAGTACCCAATACACTTGCGCATGTAATACAGTAATGGAAACACAAACTGCTTTTTCTGACCTTCATGGTAGTGGAAAATTAGATGGCCAAAACTATGCTATGTGGCATAGAAAAATCCAATTCCTCCTTCATAAAGAAAAAAACTAGACACCTCACCACTTCAATGCCTATGCCAGTAGAGCTAGAAAATGGATCCACTACGCAATTTTGTCGTGAAATGGATATGTATAAAAAATGGGAGGATCAACATATAACTGTGCGCTATACTATGCTAAGCTGCATGTACGACAATTTGATCCGTGAGTATGAAAAGTATCCAATGGCAAAAGAGTTGTGGGAGGTATTAAAGGTCACGTATGGTAGCACTTTGGCTACAAGACTGAGGGCTCTCACTCTCAAATTCAATCAGTATGTACTTGACCTGAAGCACTCAATGAGCCAACATCTTGATATGATGAAGGACATAATTCAAGAACTTCAAAATGCTGGCAATGAGCTCACTGATGAACAACAAGTTTTGGCAGTGTTTAGGTCGCTGCTTGAGCAGACTTGGGGACATGTGAAGCTTGTGCTCACTCATAATGAGCAAATTAATTTGATTGACAGTTTCGCTAGGCATCTAAATTTGGAGGCTGACCGTAGAAAGTCTGAATGTGTACAAGTAGCTGCTTTAGTCGCAGATGCTACCTAGCGTAGGCCTCAAAAGGCCAAGCGTTGGAATAAACAAAAAGGTGTAGGACAAAGCAATGGCTAAAACTTGGCCCCACAAGGTGACAAGACTATGAAATGTCACCCAGGTAAAAGGGGTGGAAAGAGAAATGCAAGCAAAGTCAAGTGCTTTAACTGCAAAAACCTTGATCACATTGCTCGTGATTGCATTGAGTCGAAAAATGTAAGACCCAATCCTAGCTTTGTTTGCACTTATGTTAGTTCACACGTTCTTGTCGCTAATTCTCTCCTTGGTTGGAATGTAGACATAGGAGCAACAAAACATATGACACGTGATAGAGTTGGATTTGTACATTATCGACGGGTGCCGGCATGCAACCACGACATTGCTATGGTAAATAGCGCACCACGTTGAAACAACATTACCTTAGGCTTTATTTATGGATTTTCATTTGAAATGGTTTAATCCTAGATTAATCCCCTTGTAAACGTCATCTTAACAAGCCCTTTTCCAACATTTTGTGTGCATCTATACTTGTTATGGATGGTTACTAATGACGTGATCATA
>CM047872.1:12201481-12331852 GCA_026212405.1 Petrea volubilis | reverse complement strand
TTTGTAAAGGGCTCCCAAGCAACATTTTTTCTTTTTATTTATAGGGTTCCAGGTCACTAATCTATTTAATGGGGGATAAAACATAAATTATTTGTTGAAACATGTGAACCCCACATGATACATCCGTTAATTTTTGACGAGAAAGATAAAGTAAGAATGATATTGGACAAAAAATATAATGTGAGGGACGAAATCTAATAGTGCGAATCCGTGAAGAACCAAACTCGAAATTTGATGTAAACGTAAGAGCCAAAAAAATGAAATTTTCTCTCAATTTAAACAACAGTAAAAAACATAAAGAAAAAAGAACATTGGCTTTGTCGTCTAATCCTCGTTTGACTCAGTCTTCAATCTAGCATTGCATGGCATAGTCTTGAGAGAAAATCTTTTCTAACCTAAAAAGTATCAAAAGTACGTAAAATTCAAGTCCGATTTGATTTTCATTTTCTCTTTTTTTTTTGAACGTTAACACCCTCTTAAAAACCAAATTTAAACCTGTAACTGATTGGTTTAATTTAACCGATTAGATAATGTAGATAATCACCAATGTTTTGTGTACATCCATATTTGTTATGGATGGACACTATTGACGTGATCATATCTATTCGGATTCCTACAAGAAGAAAAACTCTACCACTTAGGGTGCCTATAAATAGGGACCTTCCCAATGGAAATTATCATTCGATTCCAAATGAATATCTCTCTCCATGTATTCTCTTTCTCGTAGTAAATAGTCTCTCTTTGTTATTCTCTTGGAGAATCACCATAAATATTCTAAGGATTTAAGGGGTGTAGAAAAGTGAATTACTCTAGTAGTGATTCAGCGGGAAAAGGAAAAGAATCTCGTTCGTACGTGGCAAAAGGGCTTGTAGATTATGATGTTGATCTAGTGTCAATTATTAGAGCTTCCACAAAAGGTAATCTATCAATACCTTTTAATGCGTTCTTTTCTAACGGTGGTATCAGAGCCATTAGGGGTTGATCTCGCCATATTTGTAAAGTATGATTGTGTTTTCTTTAATTAATAACACATGGTAGCATGAAATATTTTTTGTGAGATTGAATGCATGAATATCATATTTGATATGAATTTTATGCAATTTATGATGTTAGTATATTCTTATTACTTGACAAAAATCATCCTAGATAGTCTATTTTTAATGCACAAATTTAGTATCATTTTGTAGATCTTGGAAAGACAATCATATTGATATATTATGCATTAAAAACGGATAAACGGTTTAAAAGATATGATTTTTCAAAGATTAAGAAATTTTTGAGATTGTTTGACTGTTTGAACCTTGAGGTCATGTGGCCCGGTGAATCAGAGCACCCCAAGTGGTGTTGTTTTTCAAAAAAATGGAGAAACTGTCCAAATTTAATGGGCAAAGGCGTGTTGAGCGAGAGTTGAACCCAGGCAATAAGTTTGGCCAAGCACCTCTACAGCCGCGCAACTTTAGTGTTTTGAAATTGATTGTCTTTTGTTTAATTGATATCAGTTTTTGAAATCAACTAATTTTATGTGCACAATCAGCCAATATCGAACCCGGGTGCTAGGATTGAGCAAAGCACCCCACAACCGCTACGTTACATGCTTGTTTTGTAATTGACTGAATGTCTTTCATTTAAATCATATCAATTTCTGCCATTTATTGACGTTATTCATAATATATTGTTTAGTGAATGCAATATAAATTATTTTATGTTGTGCATGAGTGTTTTTTTTTTGTGCTTAAGTCATGTATACATGATATTTTACTATTATGTATTTATTGGCCCATTTTTGGGGATGGCCGTGTATTTTCTTTTAGGGATATAATTTCTTTAATTACCACCATAGGCCAATAATTATTTAAGAATAAAGAACCTATTATGCAAGTTTTTAATTATGAATATGAGTATGGACATATAGATATTTTCTTTTGAACTGGGAATTTTTATTAAGATCTTTAATTCGACGGGAGATGATTATTAGCTTTGATGGCAACTTTTCGATCTCATTGAATTAAAGAAAATAATAAAATTTTACTTGGATTCTAAAAAAAATATTAGACAAGTACCTAACACATTTGTGCATGTAATATAGTAATGGAGACACAAAATGCTTTTTCTGACGTTCATGTTAGTGGAAAATTAGATGGCCAAAACTATGCTATGCGGTATAGAAAAATCCAATTTCTCCTTTATAAAGAAAAAACTAGACCACCTCACCACTTCAATGCCTATGCCAGTAGAGCTAGAAAATGGATCCATTATGCAATTTCGTCGTGAAATGGACGTGTATAAAAAATGGGAGGATCAACATATAACTGTGTGCTATACTATGCAAAGTTGCCTGCACGGCAATCTGATTTGTGAGTATGAAAAGTACCCAATGGCTAAAGAGTTGTGGGAGGTACTAAAGGTCACGTACGGTAACACTTTGGCTACAAGACTGAGGGCTCTCACCCTCAAATTCAATCAGTATGTACTTGACCCGAAGTACTCAATGACCCAACATCTTGATATGATGAAGGACATGATTCGAGAGCTTCCAAATGCTGGCAATGAGCTCATTGATGAACAACAAGTTTTGGCAGTCCTTAGGTCGCTACCTGAGCAGACTTGGGAACATGTGAAGCGTGTGCTCACTCATAATGAGCAAATGAATACATTTGACAGTGTCGCTAGTCATCTAAATTTGGAGGCTGACCATAGAGAGTCTGAATGTGCACAATTAGCTGCTTTAGTTATACATGCTACCCAACATAGGCCTCAAAGGGCCAAGTGTTGGAATAAGCAAAAAGGTGTAGGGCAAAGCAATGGCTAAAACTTGGCTCCATAAGGTGAGAAGACTATGAACGTCACCAAGGTAAACGGGGTGGAAAGTGAAATACAAGCAAAGTCAAGTGCTTTAACTGCAAGAAACTTGGTCACCTTGCTCGTGATTGCATTAAGCCGAAAAATGTAAGACCCAATCCTAGCTCTGTTTGCACTTATGTTTGTTCACATGTTCTTGTCGCTAATTCTCTCCTTGGTTGGATTGTAGACATAGGAGCAACAAAACATGTAACATGTGACAGAGCCGGATTTGTACATTATCGTCGGGTGCCCGCATGCAACCACCACATTGCTATAGGGAATGGAGCACAAGAAGAAGTCCTTGGAATTGGTTCTTACCAATTAAGGCGTAACACAGGGCATGAGCTACTTCTTAGTGATGTGCAATATGCACATGGCATACGATGTAATCTACTTTCTGTTACCGCGCTATTAGGACAAGGCTTTAATTTTCTTTTCAAGCAAACAACATTATCCATTTTTTGTGGTAAAGACCATTATGACTTGGGTTTCCTGAATAATGGATTCTTTATGTTGGAATTATTCAATGATTGTTCTTCCTTTATTTTTTCTATTGTTAATGTTATCTATGATTCTATTAAATGGCATGCAAGATTGGGACACATAGGACAAACAAGGATGACTAGACTAGCTCGAGAATGCCTTTTGGGCCCACTTGCTAGAATCAACCTTCCTATGTGTGAATCATGTTTGGCAGGTAAGTCCTGCAGAAAGCCTTTTGGAAAGGCAAAGAGAGCTACTCATTCTCTAGAGTTAGTCCACTCGAACATATGAGGACCCATGAACGTAAGGGCACGACATTGTGCATTTTATTTCCTTACTTTTATTGATGATTATTCATTCTACGGGTCGGTATATCTCTTATCTCATCGGTCAGAAGCGCTTGATTTATTTAAGTGATTCTTGGCAGAAGTTGATAATCAAAGAGATGGAAAACTAAAATCCTACGTACCGATATAGGGCGAGAATACCTATATGAGAAGTTCAGACAAATGTGTGAGGAAAAGGGAATCATACGGCAATTAATGATTCCCTATACTCCACAACAAAATCGTGTTGCAGAGAGAAGGAATCGAACACTTTTGGATTTGACCAGATCCATGATAGCGCAAGCACATCTTCCCATATCATTTTGGAGAGATACAATCTTGACTGCGGCCTATATCTTGAACCGTGTTCCCTCTAAATTAGTCTCCGCGACTCCCTATGAACTTTGGCATGGGCAAAAGGCTAATTTGGAAGGCTTGCGCCCTTGGGGGTGCAGGGTTTATTCGTAGTACTACCCATAAGCATGGGAAAGTTGGCCCTAGAGCAAGCAAACATATCTTTATAAGATATTATGAGCACTCGAAGGGATATATGATGTACGGTGAACACCCAGATGGGGGCATGACTCAAAGGGAATCTTGAACTATACGATTTACAAGATCCTAATGAAGGAGCAACTATCCCGAAAAAAGATGAGGTTCCACGTTCAACTATTGATAGGGATAGTGGAAGCAATCCCAAGAACAATGGGAGTGTCTCAATAGAGGAAGACTTTAGTGATCCACGTGGAATAGTACCCTGACGACATTATGAAATCGAGGGGGAATCTTTCATGTGCACTTCAGTGGACACTAATGAGCCAGCTACTTATAAATAAGCTGTAAATTCTCCAAATGGAAATAAGTGGATAACTGCTATGGAAGAAGAGATGAGCTCGATGGCTAAGAACCATGTTTGAGAGCTAGTCGATCTTCCACCTGGGCGCAAGACCATTGGGAACAAATGGGTTCTAAAGGTTAAGCACAAGGTTGATGGATCAATTGACAAATATAAAGCTCGACTTGTGGCAAAAGGTTATACCCAGAAGGAGGGTATAGATTATGAGGAGACATTTTCCCTTGTGGTTAGATTTGCCTCCATTCACCTGATTCTAGCCATTGTCGCCCACATAGATTTGGAATTGTTCCAAATGGATGTTAAGACTGCATTTCTCAATGGAGAACTGGATGAGGAGATCTGTATGGATCAACCTATAGGTTTCAAAAAAATGGGACAAGACGGCAAAGTTTGCCATTTAAAACAGTCCACTATGGATAGAAACAATCATCCAGAAAGTGGTATTACCGATTTCATTAAACTATCACCTCGAAAGGCTTTGTGATGATAGAGGAAAACTACTGTGTGTATGTCAAGAAAAGTGGGAGGAGTTTTTTGATAATCTCTTTGTATGTGGACGACATTTTGTTAGCTAAAAATGACATGGAGTTGATGGTTGCCACTCAGAAGTGGTTGACCTCAACTTTTGGATGAAGGATATAGGAGAAATTGAGTACATACTTGGTGTAAAGATACACCGTGATCGATCTAAAAAACTATTAAGTTTGTCTCAAGAGACTTATATAAAGAGGATTTGGAGTGATTTCATATGCAGAATGCTAATCCTATTGACACACCCATGGATAAAAATTGTGTTCTTAGCAAAGAGTTATGCCCTAAAATAGAAGAAGAAATGAAGTTCATTGCTAAAGTTCCATATGCAAATGCTGTAGGAAGTCTGATGCAAGCTATGATGTGTACTCAACCAGACCTTTGCTTTGCAGTTGGGATGGTGAGTAGGTATCAAAGTAATCTTGGACCCAGCCATTGGGCAGCGGTCAAAAGCACACTTAGATATTTGAAGTGGACTAGTAATCTTGCCTTGTGCTATGATGCGGGTAGCCTAAAATTGATTGGATATAGTGATGTTGATAGCTCAGCAGATAGAGATGAGCACAAGTCCACATCGAGATATGCATTCTTGTTAGGAGGCTTTGCCATCACTTGGTGTAGCAAGAAGCAGCCTTGTATATCTTTGTCCACCATGGAGGCGGAATATGTTACTTGCATATCAGCAGTACAAGAAGCTATCTGGTTAAGGAGATTCCTTCAGAGTTTGCGCATCGACGCACATGTGGATGATGTTGTTGTCATCTATTGTGATAACACAACTGCTTTGGCATATGCTAAGGATCCCAAGTATCATGGGAGGACCAAGCATATTGATACAAGACATCACTTCATATGAGAGAGTATTGCGCAAGGTCAAATTATTCTTAGGCATGTACCTACTAGTGATATGGTCGCTGATCTTTTTACTAAGCCTTTACGAAGAGATGTGTTCCAGAGGCATGCTCATGGTATGGGACTATTTAGGCTTTAAATTTCTTAGGCCTGTAAGAAAAATTTTATTGATCAAATGAGATTTTGTTCTTATTAATGTGTTGGTACTGTGTCTGTAAATGAGTATGAATGTCACTAGGCTTAGATTAATCCACTCACATGGGTAATCGCCCTGGCGCTTTGATAGCAAGCAGGATGAGACTTAAAAGATCATATCGCATACGTGTTGTTTGCGAATGGTCTCTTTCACGCTTGGAGCAGCAAGGAAGGAGTATTCATTTCTTTTGTAGTTGCCTTAGCTCAGAGGTTAAGATGAGATCTACCATGATCGATTAAGAAGTATGTCCTAACTTCATAAAAGCTTGCTAAAAGCTGAACGTGCGTCTACTTTGGATAGTTATCCTCTGGTAGAATGCAAGTCAACCGCTTGGGTAGCGACTGTACCAAGTTTTGTATGATGTTAAGAGCATGACATACCCAAATGAAGTGGGAGCTCCATCATAGCATGTATACATACTACATGTGCTATATGGCGACCATTGTAAAGGAGTAACTGAATAGATCCCTGCTTCGTCACTGTGTGAGCCTTATTATTTTTTTTGTGTCCTTTGGGATTCTGGACTTTGCCATGAAGTGTAAGCTTGATGCACGCTACTTCAGCATGTGTCCAATGGCCGCGATTGATTTAGTCTATCGAAGCATGACTAGGAAAGCTATTAAGACCAAGCGGATTGGTATAAGAGGCCGATGAAAAACTAAATTGATAATGCACTAATATTCTATGGCTCAAAGGCCGGCCGACTAAAGTCAAATGTGATTTGACATAGTCTTGAGCATAGATACATAGTAGAAAAGGTTTAAGCATGCTTTATTTTTTTATGAGGGATCAGAGATGCTTGATCTAGTGTGAACACTTGGTTTGGGGCATACAACGAGTTACTTCTTTTGAGTGGAGGGTTATGTTAGTTTGATGATTACTTAATATAACTCCCCTCACTTGCTCCTTCTCGCTCGGTCGCACGCCTTACTCCCTGTATGAAAGAAATGACATAAGATTGAGAAATTCTATGAGAATGTGATTCGAAGAGATCGAGTCAAATATAGATGAATAGGAGATGTAACTTATTGGTTTAATTTAACAGATTAATTAGTGTAGATAATCACCAATCTTTTGTCTGCATCTATATTTGTTATGGATCGACACTATTGACGCGATCATATCTATACGGATTCCTACGAGAAGAAGGATTCTGCCACTTGGGGTGTCTAGAAATAGGAACCTCTCCAATGGAAACTATTGACACTATTGACGTGGTCAACACCTTTTAATACATTATTTTCCAACAAAACCAAGGACTTCTTGTGTAGGTTCGCAAAGTTTCTTGCACCATATTACAGTTGTTGATCGATGTCCTAATTTTTTTCTACTCTTTCTATGTGGTTCTCACAATTTCTTGCGCAAGACGCAAGCTTTGTTGGACTTTTCCAATTCAATTTCCTAGCACAACATAAAATTTGCTTTAAATCCCCAAAGCACATTAAAACATAAAAAATTAATATAAGTTCACAATTAAGAGCATAAACAAGGAGTAATTAATTATGGACTTATTTGCGCTGGCGGTATGGTACTTCAAAATAGGAACAGGTTTGCTAAATTTGATTGAGTTTTGAGCTATATATTAGGCCACAATTGCTTCACATTGGCAAATATTCACTTGGCCACACTAGTTGATAAAATTAAATTTGGGCCATCGTCTTATTTGGAATTGAGTGAAAATTTCTTCGGGCATTTTTTAATGATGTATAATAGTTGTTTAGGTTAACCGGTCTTAGTGGTTGATACTGTTGAAGTGTAGAGTACATTATCAATTAAAAATAATAGATAAGTTACATGAATATAATAATACATAATTTAGATTAATATTTAAGTACTTTTTTTTCATACAATTCACTCGAAACACCATATAAATATCAAGCAAAACGCCACACACACACACACACACCCCTAAGGGAGAAGGGGAGTTGAAAAGAGGAAAATCACTTAATGGTTCCAAATTCAAATATCACTATTGAACTACAACACCAATAGCTAATATTTAAATACTTAGTACACTAGAATTAGAAATATATGAATAACAACCGAAAGTTTGTTAAGTATTTATTGTACACAGTTTAATTATAAATTATGTTCTCAGGATGCGATCAATGAAATTATGTCGGTTAGCCAATTAAATTAAATACAGTTTAAATAAGTAATATTGATCAGATTACTGAATTTTTATTATTATGGTTTTATGACGAGCAAATTATTAAAGTAGTGACTTATAGATTAAAAAGAAAAATATTCTATTTAGTAATTCGGGGAATATGTATATATTGAGTAATGTTTGTTGGAATTATAAGTTAATAAATTAAGTCATAAATCAGGGTATTAGTTAAATTAGTAGTCAATCATACTGTTAAAGGATTAGTCTAGCATAACAACGAGTACATAGTTACGCAATTTAAATTAATCTAGGTGTACTTTGTTACTAGCTGACACCACCAGAAAAGGCTTGTATCACTATCATTACGAAATTTTATGTTATGCTCGCGTAGGTAAGACATTTTTCATTTTTTAAAAAAAGGACATATATGTTGTAATTACTAGCTACACTACAAGAAAATCAGTACATCGGTAATAATATTATAATTGATAATAAAAACATTTTCATTAAGTAAATACATTTAGTAACAAAAAAAATTATTTTATCATAAAATAATGTTAATTAATGACAATACAACATTTAAGTTGTCACCAATGATAATTAGGGTCACAACAATGATGGCAATATAGTAATAATAAAATCTTGTCATAAAATCATAGTGATAATTTCTCTTGTCATCAAATTCACTATAAGTGTGTTAGTAATTGTAAATTATCAAATGTGACAATTAAAATATTAATTATTGTCACCATTAATTGATACTGTGATAAAATAGAGATTATAATTGTCACTAAATAAATTCAATTAATGATAAGATAGAAAATATTGTCACATAATACAAATATTGATAACAACTTTTATATTTTGTAGCTAATATTACTGTAGGCATAGAAAATTTGTGTAATAGTCTTTTAAAAAGGATAATCAATTATATTTTCATTCATATTTTTGAGTCTTTCAAATTAAATTCTAAAATTAAATAAAATATTGAATTGGTGATTAAATCAAATATTTCTCTCAAGTCAAATTTATGATAATCAAGGTGCATGAAGTTTCCGCCATTCGTCACACAGATCATCGAAATAAGGTGTTCAATCCACAGTCAAAGTCCTAAACCCACGTATTGATGTTGCCCTCCAGTCAAATCCATAGTAAATAAGGTGAAGTTCCCAACGTTTTTCACAAATATCATTTAAAAAAAGGCATTTGTAGAACTTTTAGAGAAAGAAAGTATTTTGGGAAAAAATGAATTCATTCATCTCAAGCGTGAAATTATAGCCAAAGTTAGCTTAAAAGGGAAGCAAACCCAAAATAGACTCCTAACTAACTTTTATAAAGGGAAGGCAAAGTTAGCTTAAGTTGAGTTGGCAAAAGTGTAAAATAAAAGGAAGGCAAATTATAGCCAAAGTTAACTTGAGTTGAGCTGGCAAAAGTGTAAAATAAAGGTCAAAAAACGTATTAGCTAATGACTAACTAAAACACACTTAAAACTAAGGAAATAAAAAACAACTCAACTGATCCCCTCAAGATGGAGATTGGTGAGGATCCACAAAATCCTAGCTTGCACACAACAACCAAAAAACATGGTGCAGGGAGCACTTGACAAGATATTCGCAAGTTGAGAAGTGGAGGGCACATGCTGGGGAAGAATAAAACCTTTCTTATTCTAATCATGAACAATATGGCAGTCAATATCAAGATGCTTGGTGCATTCATGGAAGATCAGATTAGCAATGACATGGAGAGTAGCTTGGTTGTCACAATAGAGAAGAATGGGTTTAGAAAGAAGAACACCAAAATCATGCAACAAGTACCAAATCCACTAAAGCTCACAAACAGTAGAACCCATCCTCCTATAGTTGGCCACACAAAATCTAGTGATAGACAACCAAGTGTCAGGGCAAGCAGCCCAATCAATGTCACAATAAGCATGAAGCTGTAAAGAGCTAGTGGAAGAGTGAAAGATCCAAAGATAGGGGCATCCTTTAAGGTACCTTAGCATATGCAATGCAGCATCCCAATGATTTTGAATGGGGGAATTCAAGACTTGACTCAATTAATGGGTGCCAAAAGTAATGTCTGGTCTACAAATCTTCAAATTCAACAAATGTCCAATCTATCGTCTATATTGATTTGGCTCAGGTCGAGGATGGTTGTCAGAATGTGCCAAGGTATGAGACTTGGATGGAGGCACCTTAGCTGGCATGGCTATAGGAAGACTAGTGTCTTTCAAAATACCCAAAACATACTTCCTCTTATTAAGATAAGTACGTGTAGAGGATCTAGCAATTTCTATCCCAAAGAAATATTTAGCTTAACCAAGGTCCTTAATAGTAAATTGAGCATATAAGAATTTCTTTACAGAATCAATGGTAGATTCACTAGTCCCAATTAGAAAAATGTCATCAACATAAACTAATAATGCCAAGAAATGATCATTAGAAGTGTAGGTACAAAGGCAATGATCAAGACTGGATTGAACTAAACCAAATTGTCGGGGTTCAGAAGTTAACTCCAAATTTCATTCCCTAGAGGCTTTATTAAGCCCATAAAGTAACCTTACCAATTTGCAAACCTGACCTTGTTGAGCCTTGGTGTGCCCTTGTGGTGGTGTCATATACACATCTTCATGCAAATAAGTACAACAAGAGGATGATGGAATGAAATTAGAATCAAATGAATAAGGAACAAGTGATGGAGACAAGAACTTTGTGAGTCTCTAAATCATACTCTTGTAGCCTTGGGTGCCAAGACTAAAACCAAGGAAAATAAATTTTGAAGTCCTTAGTTCAAATTTATCTTTGTGTGGGTGAATATTTGTGATATAACACTAACATCCAAAAACTTTGATGTTTGCATAATCTGGTGTTGTCTTGTATAAGAGTTCATGAGGAGTTTTCCACTGTAATTGAGCATAAGGAAGCTTGTTTATAATATATGTGATCATAAGCACAAATTCCCCCTAAAACATGACAGGAAGATGAGCTTGGAAAAGTAGAGCTCTAGCTAACTTTAGTATGTGTCTATGCTTTCTCCCTACCATACCACTCTGTTGTGGGTGTAAGGAGCAGACTTTTGATGTATTATCCCAATCAAGACAAAATGGCTTTAACACTCTTGACTAACAAACTCAGTCCCATTGTCAGCTATGACTACTTCAATAGGAAGGTTAAATTGAGTTTTGACCATGGTCAGAAAATTGAGGCAACGTTCTTTGGACTTGAGTCTTATAGGAAATTAAAAACACCCAAGTGGCTTTACTGTAATCATCCAAAATTGTTATGAAGTAATGCCCACCTAAAAGAAAAGCCTTAAGATAAGGACCCTAGAGATCCAAATGAACTAATTCAAAAGCATTTATAGAATGAGAAAGACTATCAAGAAAACTAATTCTATGTTGTTTAGCTAAAGAACATATTTCACAGAATTATCATTTTTATTTCTTAGAAATTTCAAATGTGATAGGGTGTTATAGGAGGCATGACCAAGTCTTTGATGCCATAAATGAATATCATGAACAGAATCAATATCACAAGAAATGTCTAAACTATGATTGCATTGAGCAGAATGAAAAGAAAGTAAACTTGGTTGAAAACTGCTTGGATCTAGTATATAATGTTTCCCAACCACCTTTCCTACCGTAAGGACTTAATCAATTTTAAGGTCCTGTAGGAGACAAAATGTTAGGATGAAAGAAATTTTGATATTGTCAAAAGCGGATAGCTTTTTAATAGAGAATACGTTGTAATTGAATGAAGGAACATGTAAAGCATTGCAAAGAACAATTTTCTTTGACAATTGGACATCACCCAAGTGCTATACCATCTTAATTAAGCCATATAGTAAATGTATAGAAGTGGATAGCTTTTTAATAGAGAATACGTTGTAATTGAATGAAGGAACATGTAAAGCATTGCAAAGAACAATTTTCTTTGACAATTGGACATCACCCAAGTGCTATACCATCTTAATTAAGCCATATGGTAAATGTATAGAAGTGGATAGCTTTTTAATAGAGAATACGTTGTAATTGAATAAAGGAACATGTAAACCATTGCAAAGAACAATTTTCTTTAACAATTGGACATCACCCAAGTGCTATACCATCTTAATTAAGTTATATGGTAAATGTATAGAAGTGATAGATTGAACAAGTGTAGGTTCGAAAAGAAGATTAATATCATGACACACGTGGTTGGATGCAGAGTGTATATTATCCAAGTTCCTAGCCTTAGCAAGTCAAGAGCACTAAAATTGCAATCAAAAGATGTAATGCCTGCAAAGTCTATCAAGTGTGCCATATCTACTGAAGTTCCTTCACTAATACATTTTCCTTTTAAGAATTTATTCATTTCATGTTGTATAAAGTTCTATATTTTTTTATTCGAGTCTCTAGTAATACCAGTTTCTTGTGAGATTGTAGTGTCAAGCAGTATTTATCTGTCCCAGTCTCATCCTATTCTCCACTAATTTTCTGTACCAATTTGGTATCCCATGAATTTTAAATCTGGTCTCCTTAGTTTGACTAGTATAGTTACATTTTGTACACACCAGTTGGACTTATCCACCCTTCTATCTATGTTATTTTTTTTTGAAATTACTATGTTTGCTAGTGTTTACTCCTTCAGTGCCTAAACTTGTTTTTCTTTTGTAATTTCCCTAAATCACAAGCATGGCACTATGGCCACCTCTCTTTGTTTCTCAACTACTCTGCACCTCTCTTTGTTTCTCAACTCTGAGCACCATATAATGTTCCTCAGTAGCTATAAGCAGAGGCTCCATTAAAAGAATCTAGTTTCTAATATGATCAAATCCATCATGCAATCCCATCAAGAATTTTATCAATCATTCAGAGGAAGTATAATTTGCCACTTGTTTGGAAGCCCCAAACGTGCATTAAAGGATAGGTATAAAAAATTGAATTTCTTCAATTTAGTGAAATATTGAGCCACAGATGGATTATCTTGGGACACAGAACTAATTTCCCTTTGCAGTTGATATAATAAGGGACCATTGCACTCTCCAAACCTAGCTTCTAACTCCTCCCACAATTTTTTAGTAGATGAAGTAAAAAGGAAAGCACCAACGATCTCCTTTGATATTGAGTTCAAAATCCATGATTGTACCATACAATCAACCCTAATCTATTGATCATACTCAATAGAGCCTTAATAAGGCTTCAAATATAATCCATTTATAAACCTTACCCTATCCTTAGCCCCTAGGGATATTCTCATTGATTTACTCCAGCTCAAGTAATTGTTTTCATTTAGAAGTGATGAAACTAGAGTCAAACCTTGACTTGGATGATTTCAAATAAAAAGGGTCCACATTGCCCACATTCTATGGTCTCATGAGAATTCAATTTCTGTCAAGCTCTGTTATGATCGATTATAGAGTTCTTCACCAGATCAAGCTAAAAAATGAACCCAATCTCTTATTGTAATTGCTCTGGATACCATATAGAATTTTTAAAGAGAGAAAGTATTTTGTGAAAACTAAATTCATTCATCTCAAGCGTGAAATTACAGCCAAAGTTTGCTTAAAAGGGAAGCAAAACCAAAAAACAAACTCCTAACTAACTTCCAGAAAAGAAAAGGCAAGAAACTTAAGCTGAGCTGGCAAAAGTGTAAAATCAAAGTTAGAAAACATAATAGCTAATGACAAACTAAAACATGCATAAAACTAAAGAAACAAAAAATAAGTTAAATACAAATAACTCAATGGCTCTCAATTCGGAATCAAGGTGTTAAGTGTGCAAATTGAAGTCTTTTCCGAGTCAAAGTCAAATCAACATCAATGATGTTCGAGATGAACACGAGCCCCAAGGCATTGTATGCAAGGTTCATTGAAGTCCCTACATTTAATTCATAATAAAGTGCTAAACCCACAAATTGACTTTTCATTTGTCATAAAATGATTCTTTGAAGGAAATCAACTTTGAAGGAAGAATAAAAGGAACCAATAGAGATTGTACGTAAACTTTTCATTTATTGTAAAATGGTTCTTTGTAACTAGGATTAATTGCATCTACCCCGCGGGAAATATTAAAATTATAATTTGTACCCATCTTGTTTGAAAATTTAAGTTACTCAAACACCCTTGTAGGTCAGGTACCCGACTCGATGTTCATTGTAATTTCTTTTTTGGCCTTCCATCGAGACTTCCATATTTTAGTTTCCAAGGGATGCCCTTTGTAATATTTGAAATACATAGGAGTGAATAGGTTAAATCTTAAAGTTAGAAGGGGTGACCTTGTAATTTTGGTCACTTTTCGTAAAATGACCGTTGGAATCAAAATCTGACCATTGGATTGAAAAAATAGCCATTATATATCTTCCTCTATATATATTTTAGTGTGGAAACTTCATTTCTAAGAATTTTTTTTTTTTCAAAATATCACACATGGCTTCAAGTTCTTGTTCTAGCACTCTCAATTTGAAGTATAAGAAACCTCTATGCATCAATCAAGAATGTAGAAGAAAAACAACCATTATGATTGCAGATACAGATGCAAATCGTGGGAGGTTATGTTATTGTTGCCCAAGCCATGGGGTTTCTCATTGGTGCATGCCATATGATGATGAAGAACATGCAAATGTGCATGGTTTATAACAAAATTTGAATATAAATTCCGAAAGTGAAGCCACAAGCCAAGTGAAAGCTACAACAAATGAAGTTTTATGTGCTGCGTTGGTGTAAAAGTTGGTAGCATTGAACATGGGATTGCTAGCTTTATATTTGTTTTTCCTAATTGTAATATTGATTGGCAAATAATCCTAAGCCGTTGTATGTTTTCTTTTAAAATAAAGTGTAATGCATCTATTTAAGTGTAAACCTAACTTTGAAGCATTTTCCATAGACAAAACAACTCCGCACAAAGACATATAAAGCAATGGTAAAAAATGTTAAACAAGGCATAACGCCATCCATTGTACACACTAAAATAAATTGTATAACCCCAGACCATCACTAATAACCATCACAAAAATCACACAAAAACCATCACCATTAACACATTGAAAACCTGCATAGATCATTAACACAACATCACTATCCAAAAAGGTTGTGTACAATTCCCTACACACTGTCCACAAAAAATCTAGAATGGTCACTTTATCATCACGTACCATCACTAATAACAATCACAAAAATCATCAGCAATAACTGTAGTTTTCAACAGTTACGTAAATATTTAACAACAATAATAGTACTTCACAAGGAATTTCACACAGCCATGCTAATTTCTTTGAATTTGAGACTGTTGGGTAGGTACTTCTTATGTTATAGTAGCTCGAGAATGTGACTGAAATCCAATAGAAGATGATCCACCAACTTTGTGTCTAGTCTGCCTTGTATGTGGGAGAGTTGCACCCCTAGTTTACCTTGAATTCGATGGTCTAACTTGATTACTCCCCTAGGTTGCAATTAAATTAAAAAGTTAGTGAGACATAAGAATAATTTCTTTGCTTCAATATGATAGGTATAGTAACACGAAGATAGTTCTTTACCTGAATGTTTTGGGAGGCAAACCTTGTTGTAATGGATAGCATTTGGTTGAAGCTCGAATGTGTAGCTTGTACAAGAGCCTACAACAAAAAATTAAAAAAAAAGACCCAAACATAAGAAAACAATAAATTTTTGAAAGAAAATTAGTCAATTTAAACTTATAATACCTCATTGGTTTGGGATGCTACCTTTGAACTTGACCTTCGTTACCTTGAGGTTGATTAATTATCTTGATTATCTTTCTATTTTATAACTAATCAAACAAGAAAACCAAGTTAGATATGTAACAAGTAATAGTAAAGTGAGATGTTTATTTAAATAATGAAATGAAATATTATTACTTTTCCACGATAGCCTCTTTTATTGTGCCCTCACCCCTGCAAACGTTGTAGTTCATCTTTCCCCTCACCCTCGAAGGGATTGATCTAGGCTAGTCTGCAACCTCCCTTTTTTTGTGCTTTTTGGACTTACTGAGCTGCCTCTTTACTATTGGTGTGCGTATTGTGATAGCCTCGACTCCATCCATGTCAGGCCAAAATCTAGCGTCCGGGATTCCATGGATTTTGTGGTTAAGACACTTTATGAGCATGTCCTTTGTACAGCTAGGGTGCACATAAGACTATATATCCTACCTTTTATATGAAATTGCCACTGCAGCATCCTTGCCAAGTATCTCGGTCAAGTCCCACTCCTTGCAATCACATGAACTCCTAGATAAGACGAAAATAAAGTGATGCGCACCCTTATTGACTTGAAACTCAACCAAGGTATCACATTTAATGGCTTCTTCTTTCACATCATCCTATCTTTTTACAATTCTATGACAAACAGGAGCATTCCACTTCATCGGCTTTTTGTATCACTTCTGAATTTTATGTATGATTTTGCACTCTCAGACCGTCAACCAATTTGTTGATTGGTTTTGCCCGCAAGTCACCAATCCAATTTGTTGCCTTTTCCTTGAATTATGTTAATCGCTTTAAACATAGCTTGATAAAGTTGCATATAACAAGGGTCTACTCCTTGATTTTTCAGTTCAGCCTTTGATCCATTATTTTTCATGTCCGAGTTAGCTCTTATGATTGAAACTGGCTTTATAGCAAGCCAATTGGGACTCACATCTTTTAACTTATCAACTCTCACACATGTATGTGTGGGAATGGCACTTTGGATCATAAATGATGATTCACCCGGTACAGCAGATGCTTGCAATCTCCAATTACACCCTCTGATGCGTATATCACTGTAAACCTTGTTTGTTAATTTTTTTCTTAATTACATCCACACCTTCTTGGATACAGTAACCTTTCAGAACACGTCCTCTGCTTTAACTCAAACTTTTCTGTCAGATTTTTAGGCACTCTAATGTTGCAAACATTTGACCAACCCCTTAGAGGATTGTCTGTGTGACGACCCGAAACTTCTAGCTAATTACGAAAATACCCGATTTATAATTTTTGCACAAACATGCCACTTTTTCAAAACAATAGTAAAACCAACCCATACTTTTATTTGAAAATCCAAAAGTACACATAAGTTTATTATTACATGATTGTGACTACAAAATAACCTCGATCCTATAACGTGCATAACTAGCCAAATGCTTCGAACCGCCTTCCTATGTCTCCTTCGCTAGCGACTCCGTTCGTCTCAAGATCGGCTAAAACATTACATGAAACACGTCAACAACACGTTGAGTAGAAACTTTGCATATAACATAAGGTGATCATGTGAGGTTTGTGCACAATATCACAGAAATTTATGAACATAAATCACATAATTTCACATTTGATTTCTTCCACCTCGACGGGTGGCTACCTTATCACTTCGTGCCGATTTTTCCAACCAAACACTCCAATTCCCTACCAATCACTCCGGTGATCATATCCTGGGCATATGCCGATTTTCCTACGACCCACTTCAGTACATAGACACTCCGTCTATGCAAGGAGGGATTAGGCAACGATGGAGGGTTGAGAACTAATTTAAGACCGGCAAGCCCGATACCGCCCGGCCGAACTCGACCACATCCACCCCTATTCACATTGGGGCCCATCATGCACACATAAACTTCATGTATAACACATAGTTTTACAGAATTTCAGTATGCTTTCACACTGATTTCACATAAATGAACATATTTTTCAACCTTTACGAACTGAAAATTCGCAGTCTGCAAATATTTACGTCGAGCAGAAAATTCCAGTTTGTAAGCACGGAATTTCTAGCCTAAAACCTATTGGGATTTGACAAATATGTGTCTAATGTTATAAAACAAAGTTTTGGTTATTAACATTCCGAGTTTTCAGCTTACGAGACTTGGAATTTTCAGACTGCGACGCAAAACGCTTAATTGCGCGGCTGCTGGAATTTCCAGGCCCCGAAGTCGGACTTTACAGATTTGAAAAACTGTTTTTCCAGCTTATTATACACTGGAATTACAACATATAAAACAAGTTTTGAGTTTGGAAAAATCGGATTTTTCAGTTGTACAAAAATAATAAATTGGCAGCCTTGTAACAAAATTTTCAGCACTATGAATAGTGTTTCCAGCAAGCTTTAAACTAAAAATTCACCTTGACAAACATGAAGTTTCAGCTTCTAACACATAATTGAAGTATTAACAAAGTATCAAACATTATAATACATAACTTAAGCATCAATTGAACATATTGCAAGCAAAATTTCAGCATAGTTTCAAGAAATTCAAGGGTAAGATGCACATAAAATCACTATAAGCATAAGACCAAATTCTCTTGTGTTCCCTAAGACCCAAGATGGAAATCAACTTGTGATCACCTCTTAGGGTCTAATGGGGAAGAAATAAGGCTAATACTTTCATAAAAAACCTAACCCTAACTTATGCCATAGGCAAGGTTTCTACCCTCTAGTTGTAGGGGTTCTTCTTGTAGTTTAAGGGTTGTATGGAAGTAAAAGGATGAAAGTGGTTGAAATTTGTGATGAAATTGACAAGAGATGAAGGCAAGAGAGTGTGAGAGGGAGAGTGCACATTTTTTAGGGGGTGTGTGGTGATTTTTGTGTTTTCTTTTGCCTAATACTTCTTATAATTAGTAGTGTAACAAATAGCATTAAAATACTATTGTGTCTTAATCTTCATCATTTCTTACTTTCCAACTAATTGCCCAACTAACAAGCCTAATTGGGTTAAGTGGTAGTCTAAACTACTATGGGCCATACCTGTATAACTACATCTAGAAGGGATTATACAAGTGTATGTACACTTGTACATTGTCATCAATACTTGAGGGATGAAGACTTGAGGGTGATTTTCTACCAAGTATAAAACATTTTTATGTTTCTTACACCTTAAAAACGTCCACCCTTAGTGAAAATCTGAAAATTTATAAGTTGTTTTCTTATTTTACATATTTATGGAAGAAAATATCATTTAGGGGTAGAAAATGCAATTTTAGGCTTTCTTTAGGGTTTTTTCAAAAATCTTCTAAATCTTATTACACAAAACTAAACATATACATATCTGTATGTGTATACATATATTTTCATGAATTATATAGTTTATATGATGCTTAACTAGGACAAGAACTAATCCTAACTTGTACATTTGCGAAAAACGAACATGAGACACAAAGTATTAATATTATGAAAACATATACCTATAAATATAAAATAAACACATATAATTATATCTATACATAATGGGAGTGAGAATACGGGTCCTTACAGTCTGGGATATCATCATCATTATCATTAAATGGATCATACATGTCATCAGAAGCATAATTTCACATGTTGGAGTCACTATTTGGTAATGGAACATCATTTTGACTTTCACCTCCGCCCTTATATCCAAGGTGTGATGAATCATTACCACTCTGTCCACCTAGAACGACATACTCCTGTTTAGAATTAACTATATCATCATCACTGTAAAGTAAGACATCCTCATCATGATTAGAATTCAGATGTTCTTAGGTTGGTACTTCGTCCATGTTATATGTAGGTTCATCTTGATTTTCTATTTCCTCTTGTTGGACTTGATCATCTTTATTAGTTTCAAATTCTTGCACTTGATTATCTCTATTAGGCTCAAGTTCTTGCACTTGATAATCTTCATTAGGCTCAACTTCTGGCTAAAGGCCTATACATTTTACATGAAGTTTTATTTTTTTTGGCCATTCCTCGAACATCATTTTCAAGTTCTTATCAATGTACAGACTGAAGTTTCTAACCCCGTGCATGTCATACATATCATAACTAATAAACATAACTGAGTTCTTTAGTTCTAGTATATATTGAGGAAAACAACTTTAACAATATCAATCTTGAGATCTTTCATAGTATAATTCTTTGGATTCACACCCTTTAACCATCTCTCTTGATTCAAGTAAAGTATCAACAAATTATAAAGCTCAGGTTTCCTCATATCTCTTTCAATTTAAATCAAGAAAACAAAGAAAATATTTGCTATACTTTAATTGTGATGCTATTTAAAGTAAAATTTAGTAGTTGCACAAATTCAAAACACACCAAAACTGATTTCTTTGAAGAATAAAAAATCTACCTGTTAAATATTTGAATTGAGCCAATTAAAGAAAGTATTTGAGTTGCATTTTACTACCTCATCTGCATTGCCACCTACAGCAAAGAGAACTTATTCTCTACAAGCCATACATGCATCACTATACACCATTCTTAGTCATCAAAAAGTACGAGACAAATCTGATAAACAAACTAAAACAAAAGTTAAATGAAAGGTCATTTTTGGCTCGTGTTCTAAGCTTTTGATAGTTATTAGATATGAGCTCCTTGTCATCTCATACACACACATAACAAAATTTGGAGGTTTCACTTTAAATGTCAAAATCTCAACATAAAAACTTGTTCATAACTATTTTTGAACCTCAAAAAATACATTATATTAAAAAGAATCTATTTCTTTGATTTAAACTAAAAAAAACCCTAGAAATAACACCAAGAAACCATTAGTCGGGAACATTTTCTTTACGAAAAAAAGAACAAAAATAAGCATTTATACCATCATAATTTGTAGATTATACAAGAAAATATTAGAACGAGGTAAAAAAAAGTACATACCTAGACTCTTGCTCCGAAACAACCAAAATGAAGCAGCGACAAGAAATGAAGAGCGTAGAATGTCGTGTATTTTGTCCTCTACGAATCAAGAACACCCCAAAATCTCTTAAAATTAAAGGGTTGCCCATGGATGAACTGGATTTTATGATTTTAGTTTTTTTTTTCAAAATTAGAAAAACTAATGGGCGGAAAAAAGGAATTAGAATGACCATTAGGTCGGGTACTCGACCCAAAAGAGTGTTTCAATAATTTAAATTTTCATCAAGGAAGTTACTTGTAATTTTTCAAACAAGAGGGGTACAAAATGTAATTTTAATAATTTTTGAAAGGTGTAGATGTAATTAGTCCTTGTAGTTATCATCCACCCAAGTACGAAAGCTTATGCATTGACTCTTTGTAAACTTTCCACTCAATGAAATTATCAGTATTTGTTATTTGTTTACATTACTGTTGCTGTCGGATCTTGGAGCTCTCCTCGAGATGGCGTGGAGTGGTGGTCCAACAGTTGTTGGAGACTTCTTACCCTACTAGGAAGGAAAACACACAAGTTTAGCCGAAAATATCTCTAGTAAAAACCCTTCAATGCTTAAATTAGCACAAGACATGAGGATAGTCGGATTTCTGCGGAGAATTGAGCAAAGTTTCAGTATATGAAGAGTGTGTTACCTTTTTGGAGAGTTTACCATGGGTATTTATAGGTGTATTGGGATCTTAGTCAGCTCATTGGGATTAGGGCTAAGTTGTGAGCCTAGGGATTCTTAAAACAACAGGGCCAACATTCACAAAGGATACCCAGGCCCTTGTATAATAAATGCATGGCCGTGTATATCTTATGAAATATATTGCCAATGACTTGCAGAATAGAAAGAAAGTATATAAACTTGCATATCATTTTAATTTCATAGTTAAAAGGATGTATCTTAAAAGAAAAGGAAAAATTTGTTTAGTAAGTGAAAAATCAATTTTTGTTTCATTGAAAAACACCGACTACACCTGGCCCTACCCCTATAAGGAAAAAGGTTAAAAGAGGAAGAAAAAGAGGGGGAAAATGAAAACAGCTTCTGGTTTCTGTGAGGTGGGGAGAAAACCTTGGAACCCAAGATGTATCAAAGGCTTGATTTTGGAATTGTTAGTAGCTGAGAAGGTATAGATGTTGTGTGTGTGTGGAAATGAATGTGAAAGTAATATATGATCTTGTTCAATATGTGAAGTAACATATGATTTTATGGGAGCTCTTCATAAATTGGAAAGGCTTTACAGTCCAATAATTTAACACTACTAGAAAAAATAATTTTAGCCACGGATTTGGAAAAAAATTCGTGGCTAAATAAAATAGCCACGGATTAGACACGGATTAGCCATGGATTTTATTCATGGCTCAATTTAGCCACGACTTTCCTCAACCACGGCTTGGCCATAGCTAATGGCCACGGATTTCCAAACATTGGCATTAGCCATGGCCAGGCTATGGCTAGTAGCCACGAACTGTCCATGGCTAAATTTGGCCACTTAATCCTGAAAAAGCCAGGCCGTGGCTAATCCATGTCCATTAGCCACTTGACATCTTTGGTTATGAAATGATTTTTCTTATATTTAACATATATCTATATTTTATTTTAAATGTAAATTATCTAAATAAACTTCATTAATTTTATCTATTTTTATAATTTATTAGTTTTACTATTTTTTGATTTATTAACCAATTGTTATTTTTTATTTCAAAAATTTAGGTAAAATATTTATTTCAACAATTTCAAATACTATTTTTATTTTTCTATTGAGTAAAATGAATAATAATCCTAAATCAATTTAAATACATAAATCAAATATTTGATTTGATTTTATTGAATTAGTTATTTAAATTAATTTTTGACAAGTTGTATCAAATGTTTTTTGACTAGTTAAATCAAACTTGATTTACTCTTTTGATTCATAAGCCCAATCAAGTATAGTTCTAACTTTATATTATGGGATAACTTTCATAATTTAATGAAATCATTTATTTTGACAAGTAGTATCAGGACCATCGAAGGGGTTGTAGCCACATTTAATCTTATATTCCAAATATGTGTTTCATTTTCTTCTTCATTGCATGAATATATATCAATTGTACAGATTTTATCAAGTGTATAATTAAGAAAATAATTTTAAATACATAGTTGTATAGCATGAATGTGTATTTTAAAATAAAAAATAAAATACCATCTAAAATAGGAGATCTTATTAGGGTTGTAGCCTTCAAATATTTTGAAAATCCAATGTATATCATGTTATATGTCATGGTTAACTCCTTTATTTTTTTACGTAATCTTTGTTTTTTTACTTTTTATATTGAAAAGTATTTAGTGATTGAACTAGAAATTTGTTAATTATAACAAATATTTAATAAATTAATAGCAAAAACAAAAATTATCACAACAAAAATCTATTTAGATAATTTATGTTTAGAATTTCTCGTAATTATATTAGTTAAGTACAACAAAAACTAATTATTAAACAAAAAATTAAAGTGGTTTACTGGTTTGATACTCTTATCTCAACTAAGAGGTTAAGAGTTTGAACCACATCAGATTCAAGAAAAAAAAAATTTAATCCATGGCTAACAGCTAGCCACGGCCAGTTGTGCGATGCGTACTTGATTGGTAATTTTACATGAAAGATTGTAAACTATCAATAACATTACATGCTACTAAATTACAGATAAAAATATAATATTAGTTATAACAATTGATCAACTACAAATTTTGAAAACAGATAATTAACTTGTATATATATATATACAAGTTATCATAAACATTGAACTACACTAATAATGAATACATATACACACACACACACACACACACACTTAATTAATTATATATATAATATAATCCAATAGGTTATGATATTATAATAAAATGGCAAAATCTAAACAAATAGTTATGAAATTTAAATTGTCTATCATTGGTTGTTCGAATTGATATTCAACATACAATTGTATCATTCAATTATATAGCAATTTAAAAGATTTATTTGAGTACTAATAGTAAATTAAATGAGGGTTATTTTTCGTTATATATAATACAATACTTATGAAAATAAATTAACACGTTTGTATTTAAAGAACATATTAAATCGACCACAAATAAAATAGTTGAATAGTAAAATAATAGAATATCCAAAGATTAGCCACGACCAATCCATGGCTAAATTAAAAAAAAAATGGCCACAGATCAGCCACGGCTAATCCATATCGATGTCCATTTTAGTCACAGCCTGGCTATGGCTAAAATAGATCGGTGCCGTAGTTAGCCATGGCTTGGCCATGGCTAATCTGTTGCACTGTTTTGGCCATTGACTAGCCACAGAAATTCCTTCGCTAAATTTTTTCCATAGCTTTCCATCCCGCCATAGCTAATTGCTCTTTTCAGTAGTGTAAAGTACTTGAATCAACAAAAGGAACTACTTTAGGAAGAAATGAGCAGATTCTTCGTGTTGCATGTGCCAAAAGAAAGCTTAAACCCTACGAACAATACTATCATACTAATGATTTAGAGTTGGCTGCAATTGTTTTTGCATTGGCGAAATGAAGGCACTATCTTTATGGAGCGACTTTTGAGATATACACGAACCATAACAACCTGAAGTATTTCTTCTCTCAAAAGCAATTGAATATGAGACAACGACTTGGCAAGGCTAATGTTGTGGAAGATGCGTTAAGTCAGAAGAGTGGAATGGCACATCTATAGCGCAACGAAGGAAGTTGGGGTAGAACACAATTGCAAAAGAACTTGGTAACCATAAAGTCTAACTATTGGATCCACGGAATAGTGGCTTACCCTGAGATGTATACGAAAATCCTAAATGCCCAATCTAATGATGAATGGATTCAAAAGCAGAAAAAGGTGATTCACAATAATGAAAGATTTGGGTTTAGCACGGACAAGCAAGGAATCCTTTGGTTTAAGGGATGGATTTGTGTGCTAGAAGCTTTTAAAGAAGATGTTCTAAAAGAAGCGCATAAAACCCGTTGCGCAGTACATCTCGGAGGCACAAAAATGTACCCAGATCTCAAGCAATACTACTGGCAGAATGGATGAAAAGAGATGTAGCAGATTATGTCCAAAAGTGCATGACACGTTAGGTAGTCAAGGATGAACATCAAAGACCTTCAAGCACGCTACAACCACTTCCAATCCTTGACTGGAAAGGGGATCAAGTTACTATGGATTTTTTAACTGGCCTACCAAAAGTTTGAGGAGGATATGATAGTATATGGGTAGTAATCGATTGGCTAACCAAGTCTGCTCATTTTCTGCTCGTAGGATCATAATACAAGGCAGAAAAGTTGGCTGAGATATATATAAAGATAGTTCATCTTCATGGGATCCCAGCTAGCATAGTTTCGGATCGTGATCCCAAATTCATATCCAAGCTATAGAGGAGCTTGCAGGAGCATTTGGGAACAAAGTTGCACTTTAGTTCTGCAGCTCATCCTCAAACAAACGATTAATCCAAGTGAACAATATGAATTCTTGAACACATGCTAAGGGCCAGTGTGCTAGACTTTGGAAAAGGATGGGACAAGCATCTGCCACTTATAGAGTTTGCATATAATAACAGCTCTCAGTCCACTATTCAAATGGCCTCGTATGAGGCATTATATGGAAGGAAATGTCAATCTCCTTTATATTGGGATTTATATGATAGCAATATTTCTGTAGATGTGACAAATAACAGTCTAAGACTTGAGGTGATACAAGAAACTATAGAAAAATTACAGATCATAAAGCAACGAATGAAAGCAACTCAAGATCACCCAAAGAGTTATGCTGACAAAAGACGAAAGGATCTAGAGTTTGAGTTAGGTGATAGAGTTTTTCTCCCAAAATCACCAAGAAAAGGATTTTCTAGAATTGGAAAATGAGGAAAACTTAGTCCGAGGTATACTAGTCCTTTGAGATTATCGAAAGAATTGGCCTAGTACCCTACCGTCTGCAACTGTGCTCTAACATCACTAGAATCCATGATGTGTTTCATGTTTCTCAACTGCAAAAGTACTACCTAGATCCATCACATGTAGTTCCATACGAGGCAATTCTTCTAGAAAGTGATCTTACATATGAAGAGCATCCTATCAGAATTTTGGATTGCAAGATTAGGGGTGTTCAAAAAAATCGAAAACCGACCGAACCGACCGAAAACCGAAAAAACCGAACCGAACCGAACCGAACCGAAGCATGTTCGGTTCGGTTTTTTAGTTCAAGAAAATTCGGTTTTCGGTTAAAAAACCGAAAAAAACCGAACAAAACCGAAAAACCGAAAAAAAAAATATTGTGTAATCTATGGAACAAAAGTAAGAAAAACCGAACCGAACCGAAAATAAGGAAAATTGCATGCTCTTATTATTATTATTATTTTTTTTTTTTACAATTATTTCGGTTTTTCGGTTAAAACCAAAAAACTGAACCGAAAATTTTCGGTTAAAACCGAACCGAACCGAACACATTTCGGTTCGGTTTTTGATTTTCATTTCAGAAAACCGAAAATTTCGGTAAACCGAACCGAAAAACCGAAAGTCGCGGTTTTAACCGATTGAACACCCCTAACAAGAACTCCATAACAAGAAAACACCTCAGGTGAAAGTGCCATGGAGAAATTATGCAGTGGAAGAAGCAACTTGGCAGAGACAAGATGTTATGCAACAACAATATCTAGAATTATTTGAAAACACAGATGAGAATCTGGGGACTAGATTCTTTTAAGGGGTGGTGGGTGGGGGGTGAGTGTAATACCACATAATCTCTTGATTTAAATTATACTTTCATAATTGTATATGTTGGGTATGCACGCCAGAGTAACAAAGTCTCAATTAAGTATTGTACCTTAGACTATAAATAAATTTAGTGCATGAGATTGTTAAAAGTACCAGGGGTTTAATTGAAATACAAGAGACTTAATCGTGTATCAATAGAAATATTGGGGCTGAAAAAAATTAATTTATCAAAGTTACGGACCAAAGCATAAAACAAAGAGAATTAAGATTTCTTCTTCTTAAATCAGCTAACCGACATGACCGAGAGAGAAAAGAGATACATACATATGTTATATATCTATACATGCAAAGAGAACAAAAAACAATTTACACCTTCAATCCCTTATAACTCACCCATTTCTTCTCTAAATCGTGCAAATTATATATCAAAATCAATTACCACAATGAGAGGAACACGTAGGTGGAGATAATTTTGGGTTTCGTCGAAAGGTAGAGGAGCGGGGTGGCGGTTGTGATGCGTTCTCCGATGAGTTTTCTCGCTGGGCTGAGATGAGTCTTAGTCTTTTTAGTGTGGGGAACACATTGGTAAGGTCAATTTGGAGCTAGAATCGATGAAGGCAGCCGAATTGAGGTGGAGTAAGTTAGGGTTTCTCATAATATCTTCTCTCAATTAAACTTTAATGGCTTGAGATTCCTTAAAATTGAATGAGGGCTTTGATAGATTGCGTTAAGGTGAATTGGTCGGTGATCTGGCTACAGGCAGTCGGTGGCAGCAACCGTGGTTTTGTGGTAGGTTGTTCCATTTGATGAGTATGTTTTGAATATGTGAATCTTAGTCTTATTGATATTTAGTTAGGCTCGAGTTGGTTAATTTACAAGTTAAATGTGGAAATATGCATATATAAGTATTTGTTTGGTGGAGAATTTAGTGTAGACATGTGGAAATACATGTGTATACGTATGCAAAGTATGGAAAATAGACCACACACACACTTCGATTAGTTTGAGCATTTTGATTTAATAGGTGGTAGTGCACCAAAAGACACTAAATAGTAGCGGGATTACGAAGGTATCCATCCTTAAAAGGTAAGGGCTCTACCTTGTTCCTTGCTGAGGAATAGAGTTCCTCTAACTTTCTATTAAAAATTTGCGATTATGAACTATTGGGGCTTGCTGCCCATTGTGATTATTTTTTTTTTTGATGGTGACTTTGGCTTAAATTGATGATATTGAAAATGATTTAAGATTGTTATATATTATTGATGTACTAAATGGTTCTTCTAATTGATTATTGGACTGGGGATCGTATTTTTTTGGCGACTATGAGGTTGCCCATAGTTCGCGTTTGTTCCATGGGAAGCTCTTAAGGAATGGTCGGGTGAGAAAGTCCCCCGATCATCAGTTTATTCTCTGTATGTCTGGCGTGGCCACCCAGGAATATTAGGAGGGATAAGTTAGGGTCTTAGTTTCTCTTGGATATGGAGTGATAAGGTGGAAAATAGCTTCCTTTATTGTTTAAACTATCATTATTTGATATTGATTATACTTATCACTATTTCCTTTCTTGTACACTTATTTGAATAACTTAATCAAACTAACCCCAACTAATTCCCATAAACTATATGCTCACCCAGCAACTTTAATAGGTTGACCCGAGCTTGAATGTGATATACTCATTTCATACTATTTCTTTTATCGTAATACATCTTCATTGCATAATAGACCCTCACGGAGTCACCCGGACTCATCTTGTTACCTGTTTACTCTACTCTTCAAATATAAAAAACTAGTAAGCTGTTAAAATGTGGAAGTTTGCTTGAAGTACTATGTGGTGGTTTTCACGCTCAAGCAAATGTTTTGCTTTTATGTACATATATAATAATTGATGGAGCTTAGAATTTGTGTGAAGTCTATGTATGTGTCAAAAGCATGTAGGCTTGTGGTTACCCTTTTGAGCAGTAGCCGGACTTATATGCTTTTATAGTGAGGGCTGATTGTATATAAATGTATTGGAGCCATGTAAGTATATATACATATGCTAGTTGTTGCAGGGTTAAACTACGAAGCTCTATTTTTTGGGTTTTGTTATGATGATAGGTGTTCGCTCATTTAGCGACCGACTCAGGGTTAGCTGCGTCGAGTTAGGGTGGTACAATTTTGCTAATTCTATTAAGATTAGGAATCCTTCATGACCTATAAATCCTATAGTGTATCAAATCAGGATTAAGTATTATATTAATTACACACTTAGAACTATACACACATATATAGATATATGCATAAGAAGAAAAAGATCATAGAAGAAAATAGAAAACTCATGCCATCATAATAGAACTCAAAACTTAGCAAAAATTTGTAGGTTAGCTCTTCTATAAATATTTTGATTTCTCTTTTTATTCCACTCCAATGGTTCCACAATAGTCATATTAGAATACAACTTTCAAGGAAAAGCAATGAGTTTGACTAGCAATATGTTTATTATTCTATGGACTTGTACCCTCTAGTGTAAGACTTATACTACACCTATAAATAATTTGACATTTGGCATGATCACATGTTCTGCATGAATAGAAAATAAAGGGTGGTAATGAGAGAATAAGAGTTGACCGAAAATGATCAAACATTAGATTGGATTTTATAGATTTAAGTTATCAATCAATAGAACAAGGGTTATAATCTTGATTTTGGTAATAATGTATTATTATCTTAAGGGGAGGCCATCTACGAGTAGAGGTTTAGATATTATTTACAATTAGGATACGATCCTTAATAGGTTATTTATATTCAAATTTAGTATATCATTATAGATTACCTTATCCTAATTTTTTTTAATATTATTAGATTTGATCTATTGATTGAGGTATGTGGTTTCTTCATTCTATTTCTTTTATAAAAATACATTTTAATGAAACGTATATTGTTATTAAAATAAATTATTTCTCTTGTGCAAAAATTGGATTTGAGCATGCTATTTCACCCATTTTCTCTATGAAAAGTTAAAAATTATTTTGTATTGTGCTATTTATGTATATATGAACACGCTCTGGACACTTGGAATACTATTGGTAGGAACGAGCTTCGAAATTTCTGAATGTACTATAGGGTACAGTAGCAATATATGAACCCGCTTAATGGGGTTATGGTTAAGGCCTCTTGTAGGTAATAATAGTAGTATCCCAACCCACTCAACGGGATCATAGTTAAGGCCCTCCTATGGTTAATAATAGTAGTATCTGAACCCACCTGATTGGGCTATAGTTAGTGCTTGATCAAGTTGGGCAATAGAAATTTCGAATGTTCATGAGCATGGATATGCAGACGAATATGTTTGATTCTGTTCTATTATTTGCTCTGCTACTTGAAATAGTAAAACCTTGATTTTTGAAACTCGTTTGTTTTACAAGTATGATTTTCATATTATATGTATATATAACTTGCTCAAATTCGATACAGGGTTAACAAATCCCTTACTGAGCGAATGCGCGTACACCACTAATAACCATTTTGCGAAGGATGGTATCGAGGAAGGTGAGGAGGAACAATTTTTGGGTTGGTGCTCAAATCAAAGCGGCCTGACTAGAGAACTTAATTATCGATATTTCGTTATGTCGTATTCTTTTAATGCATTCTTGTGTAATTTATAGTTTAGATGCTTATTGATGCCTTTGAACTGAAGTTGTAATAGTTAGGGTTACTATCTTTTTTGCATCGATGTTCAACTGAGGTTTTTCATTGAATATTTTATGATTTTTAGTACTTTCTGGTTTCTGTGCCTTGGTGTCTTTAAATCCTTTTTGGCTAAGGGGCATCGCCGTGCCAAGTCCTGGATTTAGGGCATGACAACAACACTTTTTTTGCATTGTTATGGCATAAAATTCCACAAATGTCAAGAAGATTCTAATAGAAAACCACAAAGAGTTTAATAAATGATTTATACGTAAAAATTTGCAGATATTAACTGTGTCACCCCTTTATTGAAGAAAGTTTGCACGATATAGAAAATACAATACATTGCTTATTTTTGGCGCACTTCATATTTCTTCGGACTACTCACTAACTACCCTAAAACATTGTACACATACATCTGTAATGATATGAATGAAAAATAGACGAAGCTAATTGAAGGCAACTACTTATTATTGGGAGTGACAAGTAGAACGGCGGATTAACAAACTCTGGGGAAAGGAAATAATCCTTCGGGGCCAGGTCGTGGTTGTTCTTCTCTAAGATAACTAGCGGCAACCATTTTTCCTTGTTGGCTTTTGGTAGATTGCCTTACAACATTAGACAAGTCAGCATACTCATCCAGAAAATTGGCCCCAGAATGTAAGGATTGCTTTTTTTCTCCAAAATGAGTTGAGTCAAGCAAACCTGATTCTATTTCTCTAGGATAATGAGTCTCAGCATTCAAAACACAACTAATAATTAATAGTATCGTGACCACCGTGATATCTCTCAAACAAGCCATTATATTTGTTGCTTATATTTCTACTTAGCTATATTGTAAGGAATTGGGTACGATATTAAAACTTTCCAATTGTGTGTTTATATAGAGAATTGAAAACCTTAAAATACTTGCAAACTCATATGACTTTCTGGAAACCTTAACTGAATGCATGTATCTAAGTTTTCATAATTACAATGAGGGCTTTACCATTAATGATCATAGTTTAGTTAAAAATTTTATTACAACGGCTAACATAAATATGTTGCTTATCCACCGTCTTGTAAGAGAGTGACACATTAGCGAGTTTAGCTTCGTATGTAATTTAGGTACTAACTAGAGCATGCATTTGTTTGGATAAGTCATTATTCAATGATTTTTTGAAATATGTGAATGGTATTATATAAAATATTTTAGATTGAAATAACATCATTGGTATGTTTTCAAAATATCTTCCGTTAGGCAGGACAATATCTTTTATAAAATTAATAAATTTTGAGACACATGGGCATACACAAGAGAGAGACACATAAATGACGTAGAATTTGGGTATTTATGCAGCCACCAATACTTTCATTATAAATAGAGATACATAGTTATACACATCATACAAATTTTATGCCATATTATTAATTTAAAAAAATAAAATATTTTAATTTGTGTCTGTATGACTTTTTTTTTAACTTATTTTTATGTAGAACATTAAAGTTGATGTTAGAGAAATATGCAGACCAATCTCAGTTAATCACGTTATGTATTTATAGTTTTTAGTTAAGCTTGAATTTAGACTATTAAGCTGTTACTAAATTTATAATTACTAAGAAAAAAACACTTGAGCCCCCAATTTATAGTACTATTTACACATGCATAAAAAATCTGTCCGTAAGAGAGGTTTATGGGGTGAATTCATTAAATATCCCAAAAAAGTTAGTCAATTGAAAAAATATCCCTCAAGCTTAACATGTTAGGTAGATTTCACTTTTTATCTAGTAGAGTAAATTCATAATAATTTAAATTTAAATGTAATTAGCCTATCTTTATAACATTTAGTATTAACCCAAAAGATAGAATGTATTACAGAAAAATCCACAATCCAAAAAAGGGAAAAGAAGAACAAAAAGGAACCAAAAAAAAAAAAAAGAAAGACTATAGAAGGACTCACAAATCACAATATACAATAAAAATTAAACCTTTAAATTTTGTAGGATTTCAAAATTGGTCATAGAATCAGCTTGCCCATGACAAAAGGAGTCTATTTAAAAAGCTTAAAAAATGACGGTCTGAGGTGGCGGAACGGACAACCACAAATCTTTTCCATAAATCAATTACTTATGTTGTGGGTAAATGAACCATGTTGCCAATTTAACATTTCAACCAAGTTTTATGGCTTGATTTTGTTGTGTGCCTATGCGTTGTGTTAAACAGCCATCAATTTTTTAATTGCCCGACTGTTGTGGACAAACGAACCATGTCGCTTAATTGGTTGTGTTACTCATTTAAGCGAATGTGTTAAAAAAAGAATATCACTTTAGCGATTGAGCTAGTCTCTTAAAAAATAAAGAAAATAAAACATTTTTTCATCATATGAACTTAATTATGCATATTTCCACATATTAACTCTTCAAATATTGTTAGACAATTTTAACTAAAGATGATTTGATGTTTATATTTTTCATTAATTTAATTATGTATATTCCAAAGGTATTTTAATAGATAGTTAAAAATGTATTTATGTTTATATTTTCTAATAGATAGTTGATAAATAAGTTAAATTAAAGTAAACTATAAACTATTAAAAAATATTGGTAAAATGGTCGAAGTATTAAATAACTTCGTGCTGATGTTTGTCATTCAAATATCAAAAATATAAATGATAAATAAATATAATGAACATAAATGATCTTTTCATCATATGACCTTAAGATTAAGTTATTGACTCTTACAATCAAAGTAAACTTTAGACTCTTTTAACTAAAGATGAATTTATGTTTATACTTTCTAAAAGATAGTTGATAAATACATTGGAGGAAATATTTTATTGACTCAATTGACTCAGAAAAAGTATATTTAATCGGCTCAATTGACTTGAGGGACATGTCCAATTAATTTGATTGAATTGGTGGAAATGTATAATGGACTAAATTGAAGCGAGAAATGTTAAATTTGCTCAATTGAATTAGGAGAAATGTCCAATTGACTCTATATACTAGGGGGAAATATGTAATTAATTCAATTGAATTGAGAAAAATATGCAATAGACTCGATTAAGTCAGAGAAAACGTCCAATTTACTCAATTGAATGAGGACAAATGTCCAATTGATTGATTGCATTGGGGGTGACATCCAATTCATCAACCAAGTTTGGAAAAATATCTAATTTTATCAATAGAAATAGCTATTTACAGGCACATTCTCAAAGAAATAACTCCAATATGGCAACTAATGAACTAGTGGAAGGTTGAATAAATTGATGTTGTATTAATTAAGTATGTGAAATTTGTGTCCATGGACATGATTTCTTATTTGGAATGACCAATTGACGTTTTAAGAAGGTTCATGTGTCTATTAAAACCAAAGGGAGATGAAATGACAGGATCTATTCAATTGACAAGTCGATCTCGTAAACAACGAAGAACAACTTACGAAGGAATGCTTAAGTGATGAGCATGTCCCTTAAGGGATAGGGTAACACGATGGTCATTGGTGCACGGACAGCTAGGCCATGTCTATCCATTCAAGAGACAAGACAGTCCTTAAAGAGATCTGCATTAGCAATGTGCCATCCTTCCATAGACGGCACAACCGTTGTGTGTAACATAGCATGATCTAAAACTATGTGATTCAAGTGGTTGGATTGAGTTGATGTCCAATTTGTCACTTGGAATGATCAATTAGTGTTTGAGAAGGTTCATACATCTATTAAAACCCAAAGGAGATGAAAACGAGAGGATCTCTTCAAGAGATAGGCCTATCTCTTAAACAACTAAGAACAACTTGCTTAGAAATAGTTAAGAGCCAAGCTTGTCCCTTAAGAGATAAGACAACACGATAATTGTCTATTAAAACCACAAACAAATCAAAACAAATAGGTCACACATGTCTTGAGAGGATTCGCATTTGTTCATTTCTATTCAGTAAGTGTAGCTTCATCATTGACTTTCAATTCTTAGCTATGTGAAAATGTGGGGCATATATCTTTCTAGAAGGAAAATATGATTAGTAATTTTATTGTTTAATATTTAAGTGAAATCAAATCATATTGATATATGGACAAAGTTAAATATTGGAGGACAATTGGTTATCTGTTGCACAGTTAAAAGAAAAATTAAGGCTAATAACTAAAGACGCACTCTAGAAGCTTTCTATGCTCATGAAACCTGGGTTGCTTTCTTCCCTATTTAAGAAAGATTTTATACAACTATTGCTCTAGCAAAATTCATCACCGTAATTTCTGTATTAGGCTACATAATAAATGCATGGCTATGTATATCTTATGAAATATGTTGCCAATCAATTCAAGAATAGAAAGGAAGTATATAAACTTGTATATCATTTCAGTTTCATAGCTGAAAAGACCTATACAAAAAGAAAAAGGAAAAATCTGTTTCGTGAGTGAAAAAGTGAGTTTTTGTTTCATTGAAAAACACCAATTGCACCTAAAGCCACTCCCATAAGGAAAAGGGTAAAAGAGGAGGAAAATGAAAACAGCTTCTGGGTTCTATGAGGTGGGGAGAAAACCTTGGACCCCAAGATGGATCAGAGGCTTGACTTTGGAACTATTAGTAGTTGGGAAGGTATAGATGTTATGTATGTGTAGAAATGTGTATGCAAGTAATATATGATCTTGTTCAATATCTAAATTAATATATGATTTTATGAGAGCTCTTCATAGATTGGAAATGCTTTACAATCCAATCACTTAAGTCTTGGTCCTTATTCTTTGGATGTTATAAAAGTACTTTAAGCAACAAACGGAACTACTTTGGGAAGAATGGGCAGATTCTTCGAACTGCTTGCGCCAAAAGTATTATTGGACCTGGATCAACAGTTTTAGGGGCTTCTTATTTGTGCAATCTTGTTGTTGCTTGAACTGAAATAGCAACATTTGCTCAACATGTTTATTTCATACACTTTTCCCATAATGTGTACTTGGCCCTTTTGTGTCGATTTTGAAGTCATGTTGAAGTATGTGAACCTCACCTTCTATAGTGGTGCACATTAATCAAAATTTCTCTATTGACCTTTGTTTTGATTTGTTTTAACTATTTTCAACATGTTTCTACTCCTACAAACCAATTGATAGTTGCTGGGTAGGCTTCATATTGTATAGTGTGTATGTAAATTATTTAGCTTCGTGTTTATCTTCTGAGTAGAGTTTATCATTGGAATCATTGAGCTGTACAAAAGTATGAATCAATACTCTAACTTTTATTTTGTTGCTAATTAAGATAGACTGGGAAGTAATTTGTCTTCCTATCATTTGAAGGATTATTTTATTGTCTCGGCCCATTTGAGACACGGTGGTTTTCTTTTGTGGTATGCACTGCCACTAAGACATCCCAGACGTCATTGTGTAATGCAGCGAGCACCAGGGCCAGCCTCTGGATGGGATTTTCAGACCTATGCCTAGTGCGTACTTTGTTTAGGAGCAAGGCAAGCTACTCCTAAATCATCACAATGAAGTTTTGAGGAGCAGTGGCCTCTCCTAAGGGAGCAGGAGAGTTCTCACCTCAATTGCAGCTTTGAACCTCACCATAAGGTTTGTGGTTTTCCTCTAAATGTCATGGGCATAGATTATGCCGTCCAGTGCGGAGCGTTGGGTGTTCACTATGGTTTCTCTAGCATCTAGCAAGAGAGCCCTTCCTCTAGCACCAAAATGATGGTGTCGGATTTTGGAGTTTTGCTCGAGATGGAGAGGAGAGGTGGTCCGAAGATTGCTGGTGGTTCCTTACCTTACTATGAAGGAAAACACATGAATCTAGCAAGAAACTTGTCCGGCGAAGGCCCTTCGATGCTTAAGTCAGTACAAGATATAAGGATAGTAGGATTGCTGCAGAGAATTGAGCATAGTTTTGGTATATGAAGGGTGTGTTGCCCTTTTGGAGAGTTTACTAAGGGTATTTATAGGTGAATTGGGATCTTAGTCAGCTCCTTGTGATTAGGGTTGAGTTGGTGAGCCTAGGGACTCCTCGGACAGCAGGACTCCTCGAACAGCAAGGCCAACATTCACAAGGGACACCTAGGCCATATTAGGTGGTTGCAGGGAAGATATATCCTGTTCTAGAGTCAATAGTGTGTGTCAAAAGTGACAGTAGCAGGGTACGGTATCGTACTCCCTACTCAATATGTCTTCCTTGAATCGCCAAGCGGGTAGTTGAAGGGCCGTCCTTGAGGAAATGATGTCCGCTCGAGGTGGGAATTCTGCTCGATATAATAGGTGTAATCGAGGAGAACATTATTGTATGGAGGGTCATGATCCCTGTGGTCCTGGAGGACACATGATGGCCACACAATGGTCTACTCGGGCACGTATGGAATACCTCGCATCAATTATGATGTTTGCCTTTAAATTTTGTAACTGACAGAAATGGAAACTAATCGAAGTTGTATTGGTAGAATTATCTCTACTTGTTTCTATGGGAAATTCTTACCCATATGGGGTTCGGCCATAAAAAGACTAATCACGTAGTGAGTATTTTACACTTGCCATATGATTGGTGTACAGGTTCAAGAGAGGGACCAATCACATGACAAGTGTATTAACACTTACTATATGATTGATTGGGTGCAGTTAAGGTGGATTTGGGCAAAACGTTTCCTGTTTCTATAAGTACGATTATTTTGCCTACTTAAAATAGTTTGTAATACAATTGTATTATATATATGTATAATGTTGAGACCTGAACTATAGGCAGTGGCGGAGCCACGTTGTGTCTAGGGGGTTCAATTGACCCTCCTGAATTTTCAAAGCCCCTTTATATATACATCATTGTATGAATAGAAAAGTGAGTTCTCTTGGATTTTATACTAATAATTCTTCTCTTCGAACCCAATGAGAAAATTCAAAATTGAAATAGTAAGGGGTCATAAGATAACAATACATGGATAAAGTTGAATTCTCCACTAACAAAATTTATAAATAAATGGTCCTACTTGTCATAATAAGAATTGTTTATACAAATATATATATATATATATATATAAATATGTTAATATTATAATACATATAATTCGATTTGCAAACATCGACATTTATATCAAAAAAAAATTGTGAGTTTAAATTCTTGTTTAGGTATTTTTAGTTGAAACTAACAAGTTTAAATCTCTTTCATTAATTAAAAATATTATATAATTGATCAAAAACATTATTATTATTATTATTATTATAAGTTACCCTTAGAGTTATCTTTGATCCAACAAGTTTTTTGACCTATTAATTTATTTTCACTTTCTCTCCACTACATGTTCTTTTTATTTTAACTTTTGCAATCTCTCTTTTCTTTCTCCTCCAATGACATACTATTATATATATATATATATATATATATATTTGTAATTCTCTTATTTAATTATTTTTTAATTATATAATTTCATTGAAAATTAAATTATTTTTATTTTTAACTCATCTTAATTTTATTAATACTAAAAGAATATCCATATAAAAATATAGTATTTATAATTTAACTCATCAAAATTCAAGTATATAATTAAATTATATATTTTTTTTATTTTACATATGTATCGAGTAAGTTCCAAATGCTAATTATTATTGATTGACCCCACTGAAATAAATTTCTGGCTACGCCCCTTTTGGTGAACTTGTAGAACTAACATGTACGGATAACTGGGAGACATCATAAGTCATAATTACGATAATTATTACTAGTTGCATTTCATGGACTCAAGTCAGGGACACTAAATGAGCAACAAAGACTTAAGATTGTAACCAATATATATATATATATATATATATATATATATATAGAGAGAGAGAGAGAGAGGACTTAAGATGGCAATACAAAAAAAAATAATATTAATAACAAACTATAAAAGTGACAATATAAAAATTGTAATCAATAATTATATTAAGTGACAATACCTTCCATCTAATTTGTCAATAATTAAGTTTTTTAATAACAATATTTTTATGTTGTCTCAATAGCACTCAATAATGATAATAATTAATGTTTAAATTCTCATCATTGACAATTAGTGACATACCTATAATGAGAACTTGGTAACAAAAAAAATTGTCATAAGGAATTTATGACAAGATTTCATTATCACTAAGTTATTACTATAGATGTGTAATTTTGCATAATGTTGTCACCTTTTTACAATATGTTATTGCCATTGACATTATGCAAACTTTGTTTTATGACAATTTAAATTTATTGTCATTAAAAGTACGTAATTAATAACAATTTTTTTTATTGTGACTTGTTATATTGCCATCAAATGATTCATTCTATTGTAATGTGGAATAATAGTTTATAACGATCAATAATAATTTTTGACCACTTTTCATCTGTGTCCTTCGAATTCCACGATATCGATCAATTTTGGTATAAGACATTGCAGGAAAGTTGCATGTAAAAGATATACTAATGCCAATTTAACTTATCTATTAATATTTTGAGAACTATAAAATTTGATTCCAAAACGAATAAATAGTTTTTTTATTGATATTTTTGTATTTCTTTACCAACATAATGAAATATCACTAAGTGTTAACTATGAAGTAGTCTTACCAATCAAATCAAAGTATGCAGCTCAAAATACTACAAAAAAAAAAAAAAAAAAACACTCCATTCACTAACAGAAATTTTGTGAGAGAAAGATTTTGTCACAGATATAAGGTGTCTATAATGTATTAGTGACAAAATTCAATGTAAATAGAATTATAGAAACAATTAATGACGGGATGCTTAGTAACGGAATTGTCATAAATAAAATCCTCCAAGGGGACTAAATTTATAGTATATTGGTTCGTCGCTAAAAGATATGCATTCTTGTAGTGAAAGTCCACGACTTATTGAGTGGCAGTACATGGTATATTCAAATATGTGGCTGAATCAAATCATGATGTAAAATCAATGTTTCTTTTTAAAAATTAATTTATGTTTATTATAAAAGCGCAAATAACTTAGGATGTTTTATGCTTCTTTCCATTTTTTTGTGACAACTAAAATAACCTTATACAATAAGAGCAAATAGTATTAATTAAAGTTCTTTTGGTAATTTAAATATTAAACATGAGATTATTAATGGACACTAAACAAATCAAACATCAAAATTATGAATAAAGTGTAGGACTTCCAATTGGACTCTATAATATTTAAGTGACACCAGCCCCTCATAAAAACAAACAGACCAAAAATAATCGTCTAATATTATACAAAAGAATGACTTTTTTATTAAGTTTTTTAAAACTGATAATAGTTGTAGTGATTTAAAATTTATTATACAAGCTTATTTACTTATTTCAAATCATGTTAAACAATAAATTGAAATATGTGCAGAAGTACATAATTTCACTAAATCATTGATAAAAACAATGGGTTTACTTTTAACTAATATCATACGTTCTCAATTTATTTACAATATATATATATATTGTTTTCTTGGTATAGGTTTACAAAGATATACATATGATAAATATAAATAGTACTTCTAAATGAAAACTTTAAGAGTATAATGAAATATTAAATGAAGGAAAAATTGACAATTTCTTGAAAAATAAAATAACACTAAAAATTGTTAAAGGGAATCCTTCTTCGTTAATGCTATAAGTAAGCTTGTTAAGATGGTCCATAACTAAAGTCCCATTATAATAAAGTTAGAAATAGGACTTTGAGGAGATTGCCTAAATTCAACAGAACATGGCTAGCGTAATTTTAGAATGTAATTATTCTTTCTTGCTGGTGTAAAAAAGGTTTCAAAGATCACATTTTGTTTTTCAAAATTTGAAGTTTGATTAATTCGCACACCCGAAAAAAAAGTGTCTTCCTTAATGCATTATAGATTTATCAATGAAATCAGTCGTCGGACGTAGTTTTGTTTTAATATAGTCCCATCATAAATCTATTGTAAATGTCTTATGTACACAATGAAATCTATCCGCTACAAATTTATCGAAAATTGTGTGCTTTATTATAATAATTTAATCTTACGTGATACACTCAAATATTTTCAATGAAATATTAGGTGAAAAAATCGCCCCTAACAAAAAATTCTAAGATTAATTTATACCAAACCTAATACAATTTAGGGAGTGTTTGACTAAGTTTATAAACTTCTAAAAACATTTTATAAAATGTTTGAGAGCTCCTCAAAAGTGTTTGAAATTCCCCTCAAAAGTGAGAGCTCCTCAAAAGTGTTTGAAATTCCCCTGCCAGCTTTTGTTTGAAATAATTTATAAGTTGTCTAATGCTAAAAGATAAAATAAAATAAATATCTTTAGTTTTTTTGCCTATATTACATTTCTACTATATCAAAAAAAATTATTTACATAATATTAATTTTACTTTACTGTTTTTGTCATCATTACACTTAAAAAAAATTATAAGTTCTAATTTTTATCAAACAGAATTACAACTAATAAGTTTCAAAAACATCTTATAAATTATAGGATCTTATTTTATTCAAATACTTTAAGAATTTATTTTTAAAATAAGATGTAGAATTTTATAAACTTTAAAAACATCTTATAAGCTCCAAAAACACCTTAAAAGCTCTACTAGCTTAGAAGCTCTTAAAAATAATCCTAGCGAAACACCATCTTAATCTCAAATTGTGTCTCAATCTTATCAGACATCTTTTAATTCCATGATTCTACCAACCTTATATCCATGTAGGACACATATACTTTGTGTTGAGCACATGGTGAACACTCTTTAACACGAATATTTAAAGATATACAATATTTCTTTGGACGAATTACACTAACCACCCTTGAGGTTAGGCTAATTTATGAAAAATTTCCTATTTTTTCAAAAATTATCAAAAATCCCCTAAGGTTATACCCATATTACAAACTTATTTTAATTTTCGAAAATACCCCTTCCCTTTTTTGGGTGATTTACGCTAACCACCTCTGATATTAGGCTAATTTACTAGAAACCCCCTATGATTTGAGAAATTCCTAAAAATTCCCTGAGGTTATACCAATATTACAATTAGCACCTACTTAAATCGACTTATCAACAATATTAATTCTTTTTTTTTCCCTCTATAATATTGTTATGATAAAATTTTCATGTAATAGATTTGAAAAAAAATGTGATTATTTATTCAAATAAATATTCTAAATTTAGTGCATTAAAAATATCTATCAACACATGAAATATGACATATTATTGCTAATATGGAGTAAATTTTAAGAGAAATGAGTTAAGTCCTCAAGCTAAATAAAGTTTTCAAGTGCATTATTTAGTTTCAATTTTTTAATTCAATCAATGTTTATATTTCTCATTTCATATTATGGATATATACGACGCATATAATTATATTTTTCTCAAATATAAATTTAGCACATATTACGTATATTTAGTATAAATTCATAATATTAAATTCGGAATATTTATTTGAATAAATAATTACATTTTTTTCCAAATCTATTACATGAAAATTTTATATTAACAATATTACAGAGGGAAAAAAAAAGAATTAATATTGTTGATAGGTCAAGCTAAGTAGGTGCTAGTTGTAATATTGGTATAACCTCAAGGGTTTTCTGGTAATTTTTGAAATCATAGAGGGGTTCTCGTAAATTAGCCTAATCTCAGGGGTGATTAGTGTAAATCACCCAAAAAAGGGAAGGGATATTTTCGAAAATTGAAATAAGTTTGTAATATGGGTATAACCTTAGGGGGGTGTTTGGTAATTTTTGAAAAAATAGAGAGTTTTTCATAAATTAGCCTAACCTCAGGGATGATCAGTGTAATTTTTCCTATTTCTTTTGTGTGTGTGTGTGTGTGTGTTTCGTTTTTGTACATCACTACCACTGGTAGTGCATACTTGTGACATCGCCAAGCAGTGACGGATTAACACCCCAAAATTTTTTTTAAAAAAAGTCTCATTCTAATCCAAAGTTAAGTTCGACAAACCATCAACCACTTTATTAACTCACGATGTACATGGTTGAACTCCAGTAGCCATTTTTCATTGAATTTAGGCAATCTCCTCCAAGTCCTATTTCTAACTTAATTATAATAGAATTTTAATTGTGGACCATCTTAACCAGCTTACTTATTCTTTGACTTCAGACTATATATTCCCGAAATATTAAGGAGATTGGGATAAGATCTTTTGAACCCTTTTAACACCACCAAGAAAAGAATAATTGCATTCTACACTAGCAGGATTACAATATCCTTTTCTTTTTTTCCTTTTTTTTTTTGGTTAAATGTAGAATTACACTATTTTTTTTATACAATCAACTCAAGACATCCTATCAATATCAACTAAAACACCACACATACAAATACTCACCCAAAAAGGAAGGAAAGAGGACAAATAGAGTCGAACACAAAACAATATCAAGTTTTAACTTCCACAACTGGATTACAACTCCAATAGCAACTTTTTTTCTGTTTTTTTTTTTGGATGAGCATGTCGCGGGAGAAACTCCCGGAAAATATTATATCTTTGCAAGTAACAAGTCGTTGTACAATGCTTCTATAATATATTTAGGGGTGTCTTCTCTCCAACTATTTAGTACAACTAAATTACTCAAGGTAAATTTGGCAAGATTATGTGCCACGCATTTGGTTATTCTCTAGACATGACTAAAAGAAATATCATCAAATAAGGCCGCGAGCTTTTTCCTACGAATAGATAAAATTCATTCGTAAGCTGCCCACTGTTTCCCAAAAGACAAAAAAGCTAAAGAGCATTGGGAGTTGGGACCCAAATGTAAGCAACGCACCACACAATTAGTCACGGTCTTGAAAATTTCAGTATCTCCCACCAATCAAGACAGAACAATGAAAAGGATAATTATTTAGTGCACCACCTTTGTACTAGAAAATATCTTTATAAACAAGTAAAAGAAAATCGTCTAAGCAAATGCGTATGGGCTTACTAAATTTCGTCTCTTTTGGATCTTAAATTCAAATATATTTTTAAAAAAGTTGAATTTTAAGTATTTACGCGACTATATATTCGTGTTTCTATAAATGTGGTTATTAATTATTTTAACGTTATACTAATATTATTCTATTGTATAGAAGTTAATTTGTATAACTCAAATATACATGTGTGTATATATATATATATATCAATTATTATTTTAACATTAATCTATCTTTTTAAATTATTATACCACTACAATTATAATATATAATAATAAAAAAGTTTGATGCAACATTACTAATCAGACAAAAATTATAGTAAAAAGACATTTATAGTAAAATTTCTCTCTCCAAAAGTATAACCAAACATACTTTTATTTTTTATACATTTTTCCAGCCCACTGCCAAAGTATATTTCCCCAAAATATTTCTCCCAGGACACTCCAAAAATCACCAAACATAGCCTAAGGTTCAAATTATTTGTATTTATTCTCACTTTCTATTTTCAGTGAAAAAGATTTTTTTTTCCCTCTCTTTTGTATTAGTTTTTGTGTGAAAATGAAAATATGATTGATTAGTAGCGGGAAAATGTTGAATAGTTATATTGACAATAATATTTAAATATTATAGTGAAAAATTGTAGGTTTTATGATTAGATTGAAAATCATATTTAAATAGGTAGTTCAAATTTGCGGGTTTCATGATTAGATTAAAAATAATATTTAGATATGATAATGACAATTTTTATGCCAAATCAATTAAAATAATGTTTTGATGAATGCTACACTTAAAGTTATTTTGGGTCTCTTTGTTTGTTTTCGATAGTACATATACCAGCTCATTTACGTACACCTATTAGAATTCGAACTCTAGAACTACACTCTTCACGCTTTTAAAATGGAGTACATATCCATGGCTATGAGAAAGAAAATGGAATATTATTTCGGTATTTTCGTTAAAAAAAACGAGAGTTGAAAATGTATCCAATCGAAGACTAGTTAGTATAAAAACAACAAATAGGCCGACTAAATCTCTCATCTTCAGAACACTCAGAAAATCAATAATTTAGGCTAAGTTATGGTTTCTTTACAAGCTCTAGATCTGTTAAAGAACGAGCTTCCCGTGGAGCAGGAGCCTCAGCTCGTCCTCTCCGGTGAGGTGAAGTCTGGTTTGGTGCTTGTGGACATCGTCAATGGCTTCTGCACCGTTGGTTGTGGCAATCTGGTAATCCCTTCTCATCTTCCTTTATGACGAACGCTTATTTTACCATCTACTGTGTGTATTTGAATACAAAGTTATTTATGTTCTACAAATTCCGTCGGATTTCTGCTGGATTTTTTTTCTAGCGGACATATTTCTGCTGATATTTTCACCGGAAAACACGTGTTTTCGCGTAATGTTTTCCACATGATCAATAACATTTCTCGATTAATGTAAAAATATTCATGTTAAGAGCAAGATTGTTTGTACAGGCCCCACAAACACATGATAAACAAATTGCTGGAATGGTTGATGAATCTGTTAAACTAGCTAGACAGTTCTGTGCGAAGAATTGGCCTATATATGCTCTGCTTGACTCTCATCATCCGGATATTCCTGAACCACCTTATCCTCCTCACTGCATAGCTGGAACTGATGAGTCAAAACTGGTTCCTGGTATTTATTTGAGTGTCTTTCGAGCAATGATTGATGAGCTTTGCTTTTAGTTTTGTTTGATGTTGTTTAATAACTTATGCAGCACTGCAGTGGCTCGAGAATGAGCCGAACGTGACACTTCGGTGTAAAGGTTGCATCGATGGGTTTATTGGTTCGATGGAGCAAGATGGCTCCAATGTGATTGTGGACTGGGTGAAAGCCAACAAGATCAAAGTTGTGAGTGTTAAAGTTAATTACACTGACCTCCCTTGTAACTATGAGTACCGTCTCTGACCATTGAAAATTTTGATCAAAACTGGCAAAGTTTATAAACCAATTTGTATGATGCCATGCATATATGTGATAGAAAATTTAAACCCTTATAAGTTTGAATAATGATGCTTTTTAACTATATATAATGGTTGATAGTAAGGATAAATGTAAGGTGGAGATAAGTTATAGGGAATGTATGCATAATTTTAGAACTAAGAGGACAGATTTATATAACTAGGCATAGTTACAGACGAGGGTTCTCCGCTTGGTTTTCAAGTTTTCTTTAGAAAAAATCAATCTTATTGATGCGGCATGGCTTTGTTTTGTGAAGTTATTGGTTGTAGGGATATGTACGGACGTATGCGTTCTTGATTTCGTGTGCTCGGCCCTGTCTGCTAGAAACCGAGGATTGATTTCCCCGCTGGAGGACGTAGTCGTCTATTCCAATGGTTGTGCTACTTTTGATCTTCCTATACATGTTGCCAGAAATATCAAAGGTGCTCTGCCTCATCCCCAGGTTAGACATTCTCAAATTCATTAGTTCTTGTTAGTGATTATGCGGTCATCGTTAAATTTTTAATCACTATGATGGGCTAATCTGTTACATTTTGTAGTTTAGGGGAATATAGGGGACATAGAGAATAGTTTATGAGTGTAAAATGCAATTGATTTTACGTTGCCCGTTATAGGAGCTAATGCATCATATCGGGCTCTACATGGCTAAAAGCAGAGGAGCAAAGGTGGTTTCACAAGTTTCATTTGGTATATAATTAACTGCATCTCATCTCAGAGATTATCATCAGTGTGTTATTGTGCGTACAACAATGGGTACTGTGTGTATAACAATAAAATATGTCATGTATTGTTTTCTATTTGGTATTCTGAGTAGAGGCATAAATGAATATTAAACTGAAAAAGAATATATATTGTTTTCAATAACTTGTCAGAGTGTTGGTATCCATATTTGTATGTGATAGATATTTGAAAATAATATTCATATTCATATCCATTGTATGTCAATCGCATTCAAATATATTCATATCCAATCAAAGTTTTTCAAAAGCTAATCCAATTATATATAAATATTTGATTATCTCCATACGATTATGAAATCCAATTGTTAATATTTAAGCATTCATATCTGATCATAAACATTCAAATATCCCTATTCAGTTAAACATATTAAACATTTAATTCCGATTCCTCGAATATTTGAATTTGTTTGTGTAGTTTAATGCATATGTTTTTTTTAATTATTTCCTTTACTTATTTATTTATATAAACAAACACACGCGCACATATATATACACCTCTCAAGTTCATTAATAATGCCTAAAGTTCATATACATTACATATATATTTATTTTTATATATCTTTGTTAGCTATAAAAATTTGATATCCGATTAGAATTTTTTTTCCATGTATTTTACTTGGAAAAAAAGAAACTATTATTCATTCACATATAATATAAATGACTTGTCCTTTGTTTTATATATATATATATTATAATATCTAATTAAATTCAAATTATTATTGGGAATATAATTTGTAAGAACCGATTGAGCACAATATGATTTTTTGCCTGAGTAGTGTTCGATATTTAAATTAATTAATTTTAAAAAAATTTAAGAAATTCACATAAAAGTTTCATTTAGTATATGGTGTGACATATGTCACGTGGGATCCATCGTTACACACCCAGATGATACCTCACCCACAAGGCTGGAGTCGGACAGTTGTTCTTGAAGACCCCGAGACCCCGAGACCCCAGACAAGGGCTACAAGGGAAATTGTTCTATGGATCAAGATTTATATATCTAACGACTCAAATTTAATTAATTATTATATATTAATTATTTTATAAATTATATAATATATATAGTTGAATTTGAACCATTAAATGTATGGTAGAGTTCAAACTCTCGATTCATAAAAAAAAATTCAAGGTATATCGATGAACCAAGACCGTCAGGAGCCTTAATTCAAGGGTCTCGCACGCGTCCTCCTTGAATGACAACTCAAGGATGCTACATACTATAAGTTATTTTTAAATAAATACATAAAAATATAATTAAATTTTTATCATTAAATGTGGAACCTCATGATTTTTACTTAATTATAATAATTGTAAAAATACATTTGTTTATTATAACCCCCTTTTGTAGTGCTTGAAGAATAATGATCTCGTATTCTTGATGGATTCTCTTATATTGAAACTTTATGATATTTTTATGCGGGTACGTAGTAGGGTAGAGAGAGGATCAGATCAATTTATGTAACGTTATTAAGTGTTTCTCTTTAAAACATGCATATTGAAATCATATTACAACTCTTCTATTATAGTTATACAATAACCCTTTAATTAAGGTTGTATCAGAGTTCTTCAACAAGCAATGTGATAAGACATAAATATTACATAATAATCATCTTGTCTAATAGCCTTTACGTTTGACAAAATAGTATATCCTAAAATATAGTATTGGACAACATGAAATTCAACATTCTCCCACTTGACCCATATATGTCTTCAATAAATTGTTCTAAATCTTTCATTCTACTGGTTATATCGTGACTAAATAAAAACAAACAAGAGTAATACCGGTTATACATCATTATTTCGACATTGTCCCTTTCATGCCTGAAGAACTAAAGGTTCAACATAAATGTTTTTTTTTTTTTTTTGAAAACAACTCTTATTAACATAATTCTATTCATTCAGCATTCATGTATACAACATAGAAAATAGGAATACCATAAAATTGAGCTCCGAGTTTTATTACAACCAAATGCCATCCTTTTAACAGGCTACTTAAATGTTTTTGGTTGTAAACTTTCATCAAATGATCTACTTTTGTTAGATCAAGAACCTTGATTAATGTGCTTTTTTTTTTCAATCTTCTTATAAATGAAATCCTATCATTCTTTATGGATCTTCTCAACTTCGTTAGGGACCCATATGGCTGCATCTCACTCTATCATCTGGCGATTGATCAAGTGGCTACTCTATCACATCAGTTCAAGAATATCCAATGTGATCACGTACGGCGCATGGCGAACCAAGTAGCTCACACACTAGCTAAGTATTCCTCTTGTAACTTGGATTTTCTGGAAATTTGGAGTGGTCCTCCACTGCATTATGTTATGACTAGTTTGTATTTAGACAAGTTATGAGCATATCAATAAAATCTCTTCCCAGGGACTTCGTCCCTGAGACTTGACCATCAAAACAGAAAAAAAATAAAATAAAATAAAAAATCTTTATGGATCACCCCTTTCGAGCATTTATTGTTTTATAAAAGAAACTACCGTGAAATTATTATAAACTTTCAGTGACTTAATGAAGGTTTCGATAACCCGAAGTCTTGGATAAGGTCCCACAATTATAATGCTAAATTGTTGCTTCAAAGCAAACTATCAACTTAGCTTCCACAGTGCTTGTAGTAAATTAAGACAAATAGCTTCCATGTATAGACTATGAAATAAACTCACTCCCACTGATATTTAGATATAATACGCCGATCAATGGTGTTCTTCTTATATCTAATGAAATTATGGTAAACTTTAAGATACCATCGAGAGTAGCTCATTTAATCCATATATTGATTTTTAAATTTAAACACCATATGTTCGTTTCCATTAATGTGATCAGCGCATATTTCAAAATCACAATAATTTCGATTTTTACTAATTCTCACATTTCTTCATTGGACACATGACCTAAATATTTATGCATCAAGAAGAAGAGTATGTGGCACCCCTCTCGTTAGGGTTTGCCTAAGCAATTGGGGCCCCCTGGCACTCATACTGAGAATTAATCCTAAGACAAATACTCAATACGAGCACCACCACTCGATCGTGAAAGTATTCGGGGGTTTCAAAGCAGAAGCGATATAGAAAACGAGTACAAGTAGTATTAAACAAAACAATACCAATAGGGTAATAGTGTAATACATATAGGATTTATTATTACATATAGCGAAGCACAATAACTAGGAAACGTAGGGTACTACAAAATATCAGAGTTAACTATTAGCAGCTAAAGATATGCCCATCGCTTTATTCGACACCGTTCAACCTCTAATATGATGCAATGAACGAAAGGAATATCACTTGTAAGTCCATATGACTTAGGGAGGCCATTATAATATATATGTGTGTATATAAAAACATAATAATAAAACTTAAAATAATAGATTTGAGTGCTAACTTATAATGGAACGAAACAACTCGATATAATTTTTAACAGTAACAAGCTATGTTTATAAAAGATTAATAATAGATATATGGTGGTGAGGTGAATTGTATAGTCTCCAACCTTATAATTATCCAAAATAATAAAATATCATAAAACCCTTATGCCTCCCCTATCGAGAAGCCACCTCGACTGTAATCAATCGGCAAGTGTACCCCATGCCCGAGTCAATACGCCGATTCAATTCTATTATAGCCAACCTCCGACTACACGTAAACTTGAATCCTGTAGTACGGTAGTGTACAAAAAGGACCCTACTATTAGTCAATTCCGCCCGATAGGCCCCTTTTGCACATACATGGCCCCGACTCTCTCCCAAGGGCTTTCCCGAGAATGTCAATCAGTCATAAGAACAATTCAATACAACTCACATTTTGCAAAAACACAATAATTTTTATCTTTAATTCGAAGAATAAATAAAGCATAATTCAAAATATAAAGATAACAGTATCCTAAGATACACATATAACTATCAGGTGATAATGAACCATAAATCAGGTAAGGTAGGTCATCCAAGAGTATTTATTACATATATAGTTCAATGCTCACGAAACAAACAATAAAGACTCTCACCATAGTTAGTTAAACTTCACAGGTGTCTTGAGTGGAACCGAGAATATCAACTTGATTGTTGCCTAAAATAAGTAACAATGGCTAAAATTAGCTTACTGACTCCTATTCTTATAGGGTAATTTTCACCCAATTCAATTTATTAATACACACACACACGTATATATATTAAAACCCCTTTTTAGCTCGTATGCACATACTTGGTAAAATCTATTAGTGAGCTCAATTATCAATCAGCTGATAATATGTATGCAAAGTTCAAGTAAAATTCATGATACGGATTAAAAAATATTTGAATATAATCCATGTAGCATTTTTAGATTTGTGCGCACACACACCTATATGAATTTTCAAGGTTTTAAATGGACAACCCAAAGGCGTATGGGTATGTGTTCATTGTGATCTAATAACTCCACACCCACACATGTTCATATATATTTATGTTTAGGGGTTTGGGAATATACTTATACATCCACATACATTTATATATACACGTACATGCGAACAATTAATTAAATCACATAAACACAGATTATGATTTAATTAATAAGTAAACTGTACATCAATTTTTTTTTATTAAAGTACTAACACCCCCACCCCGTTTTATAAGATGATAATCGTAACCCATTTGTTGAGAAGTTATTGGTGATTTTTATAAGCTAAATATTTTTTTTGGAAAATGAATAATAATTGTAAATTTATCTAGTTGATATGTGAAAAATATTGAAAGTAGAAACTAATTAACTAAAACAAGACTAGAAATAATCACTAGTAACTGGCTAAGACAGTGAACCAATTTTAGTATATATAGAGAATGTAGATATAAATGTTTTAATTATAACCCAATAACAATTAGAAGGAATTATTCGAGCATGGATGATAATATGAGTTTAGATGCATAAATCACCAAATTGACATTAGCTCCGGATTTACATATATATATATATATATATGATGGCATCACATAAATATACTTATTATTATTAAAAGATGTATATATATATATATATATATTTACACGCATGTAATCAGTGAACTTGTATATATACATATATATATACACACACACAGCAAGGTGTATATTCATACACGTATATAGAGATATTTATATATGTTTGACACAAAATTTATCTAGTTTCCATGCATAGAAACATAATGATTAAGAAAGTCTACAATTAAAAAAGCTCTCATGTAGCACCACTAATCATAAAGGCAAGGATTAAGTAAATGAATTGAGACAAATAGAAAGAAGAAAGATGCGTACCTGTTGATGACGGAAAATGAATATTTTCTACATGCGTATATATAGTTGACATTTAGGGGTGTCTCCCCTCCAACTATATAGTACAACTAAGTTACTCGAGGTAAATTTCACAAGGTTATGTGCCACGCAATTTGCTATTCCCCAGACATGACTAAAAGAAATATCATCAAATAAGGCCGCGAGCTTTTTTCCCACGAATAGATAAAATTCATTCGTAAGCTGCCCACTGTTTCCCAAAAGACAAAAAAACTAAAGAGGATTGGGAGCCAAATGTAAGCAACGCACCACACAACTAGTCACGGTCTTGAAATTTTCGGTATCTCCCACAAATCAAGACTGCACAATGAAAAGGATTGTTATTTAGTGGACTACCTGTGTACTAGAAAAATATCTTTATAAACTAATAAAAGAAAATCATCTAAACAAATGCATATGGGCCAAATTTCGTCTCATTTGCATCTTAAATTCAAATATATTTTGAAAAATGTTTAATTTTAAGTATTTACGCGACTATAAGACATGCCGATGATGCATTATCTCACTAGTAAGATAAAGATCCCATAACTTCAAAGTTATGGATTTGTGTTTCTATAAATGTGGGTATTAATTATTTTAGCATTATACTAATATTATTCTATTGTATAGTAGTTAGTTTGTATCACTCAAATACACACACTTCCACCACCATCACAGCTATCTCCAAGCATCATCAATCTATTGCATGTGCAGGGTACACTTTGTTTTTGAAAAGAAGAGGTTGTCCCTTGTTTGTACATTGTATATTTATTTATATATATGAAATTTTTAAATATTTAAGTATGTATATTTTGATATTTTAATTTAAGTATTTATATCTAGGGATAATTATATTTACTACCCCTCCGCAGATTGAAAACCATAATTGGTCCCCCAAAATTTTTTAATATTACCAAAACATATCCTGAGGAATTTAAAAATTACCAATACCACCCCTACAATTTAGGTATATTACAAAGGACACGCATGGAAAAAATATATGAAAATTAGATCAAGGGTATATTCAGGTTTTCATTGAAAATTTTGCTGACGTCCGCTATTTTTGACCGGCAACCGGCTGACCAGGGGGGTATTTGTAATTTTGGAATTTATTAGGGTATGTGTTGGTAATATTGAAAATTTTTGGGGGACCAACTGTAGTTTCGTATCTTTAGAGGGATAGTAAATGTAATTAACCCTATATATATATAATCAAACTTACATTAATATCAGTTGGCATCTCAAAGTATGTAATCTACAAAGTACGGATTTTATTAATAAATTTAACTATATACTAGATTTACTAAGTATACTATTGAATAACTGCCTTGGTCTGTCAATACAATGTTGTCTTTATTTTAAATAAATTACTTTACTTTTCACTTGTAATAAAATTATATAGTTCAAAGTACTTACATATAAAATTCAAAAAATTTATGATGTAATTTAATAAAATATAAATACATAATTAAATAATATATTTTTTACTTTGCGCACATATCGAATATGCACAAATAACAAATACTAATTATTAGAATATATATATATCTTTCATTCATTATTTAATAGTATTAGAATGATTGATACTTTTAAATTTATAACATTAGTAATACAAAATCAAAAAACAAATTTTTTAAGGAAAAAAAAACACCATTGAAGTGCAACGTAAATTGATTGGTGGCAAATTTTTTTAAAAAAAATTAAAATGAAACTTTTGCGAGGGACAAAATCGGTCACAAAATCATCAACAATACCAAAGAACTTTGCGACTGAAAAATTCGGTTGCAGAAACGGCGATGAATTTTGCAACTGATAACATCGGTCGCAAATCTCACTTACCACTTTTGCGACGGATTAGGTATGTCGCAAAGTCAAGCCAAAAAAATTTTCGGATGCCTCGAAATTTGCAATTGAATGGATTGTTTTTGCCACTGAATTAATCGGTCGCAAAATTTTGGTCCAAAATTTGGTCTTTTTCACTAAATCCATCGCAAAGGCGATCGCAATTTGCAACCGATTTTTCGGTTGCAAATTTTCGTTGCAAATTACAGTTTTTCTAGTAGTGAATTATCATGCTAGATTATTGCTTCAAAGCAAACTATCAACTCAGCTTCCATAGTGCTTGTAGTAAAGACAAATAGCTTCCGTGTATAGAATATGAAATAAACTCACTCCCACTTATATTTAGATATAGGGATATGAGATGTCATCCACTTGGGTATAGACGCGATTGGTGTGTACATTATTTGATTGAATATGATAATATCATAATTTCACCTTTTTGACATCCTCATGTTTAGATTGAACGACTAATACAATACTTGGACATATATCCAAATGGGTGGCATCTTATGTCCCTTTGATATAATACACTGATCAATGGTGTTCTTGTATATAATGAAATTATGGTAAACTTTAAGATACCATCGGAAGTAGCTCATTTAATCCATATATTGATTCTTAAATTTACACACCATATGTTCATCAATGTGATCAACGCATATTTCAAAATAAGTCAAATTCAAAATCGTAAGAATTTCAATTTTTACTAATTCTCACATTGACCTAAATATCTATGCATCAAGAAGAATTCTCATTAACTTAACTACACTTAGCTCTAACATTATGATGCACGATCACTACGGCCTTTACAAAAGTACAATCAAATATAAACATCTCATAATATGCCCTAACCAAAGTATGTTATTCATAAAAGTTCAAAATCAAATATAAACATCTCATAATATATTTGTTATTAACTACCAGTTACTCTAGAAGGATGGGAAGTTAAATCCCTTAAGTAACGTCTACAGTTCGAATTTTTAAGTTGTGAATTGAACAATTGGGTTAGGAAGGTCACCCTTTACAATAGGCATCTGCAATACCCGATCCGGATTAGTTGGCCAGTGGATCACAACCGGATGGTTTAGACTAAAAAAAAAAGACTTCTATATTTGTTGCCAACACAAAAAATGTGTTGGTGATGTGGTTCTTTTTCATTGAGTGGTTGAAACAACGGAAAGACATGGTCAAGTGAAGTTTTTCGAGGGGGAAATTGGGGGTTTTTTGTACAAGAAGGTGAACAAATGTTAGTTAACTAAAGCTTTTAGTTACAAGAAGGTCAAGCCCTTCGATGATTAAACTAGATACAATAAACATATATATCAGTGTGGAGAAAAATATAAGAGCTTCAAGTGTTTTAATGAAAGTTTTTCTATCTCAACAAATGAGGGGCCTTTTACAGTGGAAGGTTCTCAGCCTTAGGGCATAATGAATGGGGTTATTTACCTAAGTAACCCCTAGTTTCCATACATAAACATGATTTTGTATTGGTTGAGTGGCCGAGCTAGTAGTTTGACATTGCCCATAGGGTGGGTACATTAATGGAATGGGAGTCCAAGGTATCTGATGTGAAGTTGATCTGGATGTGCATTTAATGATAGCGCATGTTATAGTGGCTTGCACTAAAATGCATAATATATCAACGAGAATGCATGCATGTCTTGTAATTGGAAATATCCTAATGACTCAATTGAATTTGAGAAAACATTCAATTAACTCAATTGAGTTATGACAAATGTTTAATTAGGTCAATTGAATTAGGGAAAATGTTCGATTGAGTCAATTAAATTGGGAAAAATATATAATTAGCTTAATTGAGTTGAGGAAAAATGTTCAATCGACTCAATCGAATTGGGGGAATGTCTATCGACTCATTGAATTAGGAAAAATGTACAATTGACTCAATTAAATTAGAGAAAATTTCCAATTGACTTAATTGTATTGAGGAAAATGTCCAATTGACTTAAGAGCAATGTTCAATTAACTCAATTGAACTGGGAGAAATGTGCAATGAAATCATTTAAATTGGGAGCAAGACCAATGGAGTCAATTGAATTGGTAAACATGTCTAATTTCATCAATTAGGTTGGTAGAGATATCTAACCATTTGACAAACTGAGTTGGGGATTATAACCAGTTTTGTCATTTGAGTTGGGTGTTATAACTACACTACAAAAAAAAAAGCATTTTAAGTAACAAAATAATGGTAACAAATGTATATTTTGTCACTAAAATTAGATTTTTGGTGACAAAATATGATTTTGCCACCAAAATGTTACTTTTTAGTGATGATAATGACAATTCGTTTCAAAATGCAACATTTTGTTACCAAAGGTCAAACTTTAGTGACAATTAGGGATATTTGAAACAATTTTTATTTTACACCTTTTTATTTTTCAAAATTTTAAAATAACCCACCTTTTTAAGAGTTTTTAAAAATAACCTAGATTACCTTTTCAAACCTCGATTTAACTGTTCATGTGGGCGGGAGTGTTTTCTTAAAAACCCAAATTTTAACCTTTATTACAGTAAAACCCATCCTAAAGTATTTTTGATCATTTTAGTACATTTTTACCTATAAAATCTCGTTAAAAACATGTTTAAAATAGTAAAACTCACAACCATCCTTGTTTACGTTGTCAAAAACTAAATCTTAAATTTTTAATATTACTCATTAATTTTTCTTAAATTCATAAAGTTAAATCAAGTAAAACCCGCGTTGAATATTGGTATTAGAGCCATAAAGATCAATAAAATTTTATAATATAAAAAATATGGAATATCTAGAATTATTAAAAATTTCAATCATAAATCTTTTAATTACAAAAGAGTTATTCGTTTATTTAAATGAATTAAATTATAAAGATTTCAACGATGACTTAAATTTTGATCTATTATCTTGTGATTTCTCATGTGATGAAACTGATTGACAGCTACCTTTACTATGACGAAGAGTAGACTATTTACATATACAAAATGATTTCAAAGAGTTGATAGAAAATACAAGCAATATTTGGCATTAGAGAAGAACAAGATTGTAGAGGAACTTCATCCATTCAATACTAAAATAAAGAAACGTTTTGCTAGAAGGCTAAAGGCTTTTAAAGAAATTAGGGTTGTAATGATTCTACTTAGCAATGCCTAGTTATACACAGCATAGGCTTCGGGTAGAATTGTAAAAATATCAAAGAGAGTTGGATTTTCTTTTATTATGGAATTCAGCTTATCATAGAGGATATGCTTTTAGAATTTGTTTTTTGATGACCAAAATAAAACAAATAAATGAGGGTCTTGATGTTTTAAGCCAAGCATGAAGACAAATAAACATCTTAAACGATGGATACAAAACATAAATCTAATTCTAAGTTTAAATATAATTCTCGAAGAATATAATCGAGAATATGAACACATTAAAGCAGAAGAGAATAAAGAAAAAATACAAAGTTGCAAACAAAAAATAAAAGATACCCAAAAAAATGCTCAAATACATTGCGATAGATATAAAAAATACAAATGGATAAAATAAATAAAAATATTGAAGAATTAAATACAGGAATGAATAAAATACTTGAATCACTATATGTTCTAAGTCAAGAACTTAAACAATTAAAAACAAAGGTTCAAATCTTAAAGATTTGTAATTCAAACATTGAAGACTTAATAAAGAATACCCGTCTAAAGAAAAATAAATTCGACAAGAAAATAAAAGAAAGAGAAATTATAATTAAGCCCATAAAAACTGTTAAAGAAATTGTACATCCAAATTCCTTTGACGCATATATGTTGAATGTTGAATTACCTAAAATAATAGCTGAAGAAGAAGCCCTTAAAAAGAACGAAAAAGGTAAAGATATAGCTACACCATCTAATCCACCTAAAGAACAAAATTATGAATCTGAGACAGAAAAAGATGAATGAATTTAATGAATTAATTGATTAATTTGAAAAAATAGATCTTTCTGAAATAGAGGAGTATGAAGTATTAGTTAACACAAATAATACAACTGGAGGTCCAAGTGGTTCAATAAAACCAGAAAATATGGATTTAGATGAATCAGATATGATGCCTATTCCTAAATATAAAAGGCAATATTATGATCTTATAAAGAAAGATAAATATCACAAACAATTAGATAAATTCACTCCAGATAATAATTATAGTGAACCTATAAATCATGGAGGTTCTAAATTAAATAGATTGCAAAGAAGACACTAAAAAAGCCATAATTTTATGGGCAAATACTATGAAAGTTTTCTTTTTATATAACGATGGACATCAAATAGACAAATAGATTATTTAATCGCTACTTTTGATGGAATTGTTTTTATTTAGTGGCAAGGATTAACTGAAAACACTAAAGCTTTAATAAAAAGAAATGTACAAACTAAATTAATAGATAGTACTGATTAAGGAATTGAAATTTTAGTTGCCTATCTTTCCAGTGAATTTCTAGGAGAAAATTGGCATGAACTTGATAAAGAAAGTTCTAAAGAAAAAGAAGAAGCAAGAACTAATTTAATAAACCTTAGAATTTATAGTATGAAGAATCTAAAACAATATACATGTGAATTTAAAGAATACTATTATACACAATACTATAGTAATGAAGATCAGAGTATATATCTCAATATGTTCTTTTTAAAACTTTCACATCCTTGGAATAAATATATAATGAATAAATGGAAAGAAGAAAATAAAGATGCTAACGCAACTCTAGGAAGAAGGGTTAGTTTCCTCTTTTCAAAGCTAAGTAAATTATGTAAATCCCAAGATTTTTATAGAAGAATTAAAAAATTTTCACTTTTATATTGTAATGAATTTGAGGTTCTCAGTCAATGGGGATGCAATAAAGAAAGATTTAATAAAAAGAAAAGAAGGTTTCATAAAAAGAAATATAAAAAAATATAATAATTTTTAAAAGAAAAATATAAAACCAAAAAGAAGATATTTTAAAAGAAACCCTAACTATGAAAGAAATAAAAATCTTTCACAATGCCAATGTTGGAATTATGGAGAGATTGGACATAAATCACCAGAATGTAAAAAAACCTAAAAAGATTCGGAGTATTGAAGCCGAATTCATAGAACTTCAAGATGAATTATCTGAAGTTTCAGATATAGAGAATTGCGTAGATAAAGAAATATACATTGAAGAAGAAGAATGCTCCAGTACTTCGGAGAATGAATAAAGATTTAGTAGAAACAGAAGATTCAGATAAAGAAATAGAAGTTTATGAAGGATCAAAAGGTTAATTATGCTCAACGGATAACCTTTGATCAAGAAACTTTAGCAAAAATAAAAAGTTTAAGACTTGATGTGACTAATCCTACCAAAAGTATTTTTACGACTTTTGGCAATTTAATAAAAAGAGAAAAAATAAATATATACGATTATCCTGCTGTTGAAAGATCCATAAATGTTGAACATACTAAAGGGAAAATTAGATTAAATTTGCTTACTAAATCCTCAATAAATCAAGCTTTAAACAAAATAAAAAATAAAGACGTTAGTCAAAAGATAAAATATATTTATCTTGGCGGGATTCAAATCCTAGTTAAAGCTTTATTTAGAGACAGAATAGATAGTCGTATGGTTATTTCACTACATGACCAAAGGTTTAAAGACGCTAAAAATAGACATTTAGGAACGATTGAAGGAAATTTAATATACTCACAATTTCGTTTTGATTGCTATCCTAAATATAGTGTTGACATAAACGATCAAAATATAAATGATACTTGGAGTTTACACTTTCAACTCTTAAAAGATCTAAAACTAAGAGATAAAAGCCAAGCATTTACCTTTTATTATAGAGCAATATATGCTTTTTTAAATAGTAATTACAGTAAAATATACCAAGATAAACCATATATAAAAATTGATGATGAATGTCGTAATATAACGATAATAAAATTACCAATGATAGAAGAAATTGAAGACATAAAAACTTATGAAGTAAAAATAGATAGAAAACTTATACTAGAATATGGATCTAGTAGTGGTTTAGCTCCACAAATAGATTTTGGAGAAAATACAATATCAAGAAGAAGTGTTAGTAAGATTCCTCTTACTAATGTAGAATTCACTAAAAGGATAACTCTTAAAGATGTAATAAAAAAGATCAAAAAAAATTATAATGATCATCCTCTGGCCTTTTATAAGGAGTTAGATTTAAAAAAGGCAAAAATAGAGTTAACTGAAAATATAGTTATAAAAGAAAGACCTATGTTATATACTGAAAAGGAGAGAAAAAAATTTGATAAACAAATAAATGATTTATTATATAAAAATCCACATTTAATTAGAAGGAGTAATAATCCTTTTAGTAGCCCAGCCTTCATGGTTAAAAATGAAGCTGAGAAAAAGTTTGGAAAATCTAGAATGGTAATAAATTATTAAAGACTAAATTATTTTACTAGGTCAGATAGTTATTATCTCACTAATAAAGAAGTTTTACTAAATTTAGTTAAAAGAAAGAAATATTATTCTAAATTTGATTATACTTCAGAATTTTGGTAAATAAAAATGGAACTTGAAAGTATACAATATAAAACATTTAGTTCTCCTCAAGGACAGTTCGAATGGTTAGTCATGCCATTTGGATTAAAGAAAGCACCTTCTATATATCAAAGAAGAATGGATACAATCTTTAATAAATATAAAAACTTTCTGGTCGTCTATGTTTTAATTACTTCAACTTGCTAAAGCTTGCAAAGAAAATGGTATGGTCTTATCCAAAAGGAATGCTATAATTTGTGAAAAAGAAATTGAATTTCTAGGGTTAAAAATAAATAAAGAAGCAATAAAACTTCAACCGCATATATCAAAGAAAATCTGTGAATTTCCAGATAAATTGAAAAATAGAAATCAAATTGAAAAATTCCTTAGTTGTTTAAATTATGCTGAAGGATTCATAATAAATCTTGCTAAAAAAAGCATGAAATACAAAAATTGCTTCGAAAAAAATAATACTAAAGGCTGGAGCAATCAACATACAGAGATTGTTAAAACCCTAAAGGAAGAATGTAAAACATTGTCTGAATTAAAATTTTCTGATGAAAAGGATAAATTGATAATACAAACGAATGCTTCAGATCTTTATTGGGTAGCACTACTTAAAATCGATCTCAATGAGGTATGCAGGTATAAAAGTGGTACTTTTGATCAAGTTGAGGTCAACTATACAACCTATGAGAAAGAACTTCTAGCCATCATAAAAGGGATTCAGAAATTCCCTCTCTTTCTATATCAGAGACCTTTCAAAGTCCAAACCGATAATACCTAGATACAGTCTTTGGTTTTCAATAAATTACCAAATACACCTTGACGTGGCATAATTCCGATCGGACCTCTTGACCACCTATCTCGCGACGAGCTCCCTTATATACTCGATAGATTTCCCCCGAGTCCTTTCCGACCGGCTTCGCTAACCCTTCTCGTCGATGGACCCGGCAGACCAATATCCCTCTCGACTCGAACCCAGCTCCTCGGCCTTGTCGGTCGACCTCAGGATCGACCGAGACCATGTCGGGTCCAACGGATCCCTACTGGCATTAAATGCTCCATCATACTGGGTATGGGAGAGCCACCTAATCCTATATCTCATTAATTGAATGCCAGCTAGCACCTACGGATCATACCACTAGGTTCATGGGTCGCCCACGTCAGTCCTCAATGACCTACCTGGCCTAGTGGGCCCATAGGAGCCCGATCTACCTAGACATAGTATACATGCCCCCGCATTTATGACAAGAGACACACATTAATTACGCACAGTACCCTTACTCTATTCAAATCTCCCCAAAACCGATTGACTGACTTAAGCATCGGAGGGTTTTAGCCTAGACCCATCTCGACTAACTCAAGTTGTTGTTCCCTATTTGCAGGATAAACTTCCCATTCGTATACCTTCATTCATACACTCGACCAGAGAGACCGACCAAGGTCGATCAGCTCTGAATTCGACCCGTATCATTTGGCGCCGTCTGTGGGAAGAAAATAACTGCAATTAAGGAAGAGAAAAATGGTGACTACCAGAAAAAATCCCTCCGGAGTGTGAAGTACCCTAGCCGTGGGAGAGGACCAACACTCAGTCCATGATCTTCAGCTGCTGCTACAACCAGTAGCGAATCCCCCTTCGGCACGAATGGATTTGGTAGGTTCGTCCTGGGCGTAGGTGAATGCCCCGCTTGCACCAGCTAATACCGATCGGAGAAGCCGAGCCCTAAACCGTCCAGCGGGGATGGGCATGCCCACACCCAACACGGAAGAAATGATCACCATCCCCCTCGAAAGATTGAGGGACTTTGTGGGGCAATGCAACCTACAAGCCTTTGAAAGGCTCAAGGAAAATGTTGTCCGAGCACCACCAGGACCTAACCTGGCAGCGCCCCCGGCCGATCAGATAGCTCCATCGCATCAGACTTCCGGTCGGGAGGTGAGCTTCCAACCGTCCCTGTTAGAAGAAGAATAGGCTGAATCAAGCCACCATGGCAGGTTCCCCGTCGCCAGTACCCAAATTTGGGGTGCCCTCATCGGGCCCCCTTCCTGGGGAATTCCAGGGCCGACCCGGCCCTTGGGGAGCTCGAGCAGATGAAGAATCAACTCTACCACCTTACCCAAAAGATGGTTGACCTAAAGCACCCCAAGGACAGAATCGAGCCCTATGGTAGGCAAGGATCCTCTTCCGATTGTTATCACGGTCGAAAGCAGAGGGCCTTCGCCCATCATATCCAAGAAGAGAAGATCGATCTGCACGATCGAGTCCCGATCAACCTTCCCCTCTTTGGCGTGGCATGACAGTGGTTTACCCGGCTCGAGCCAGAGTCTATCCACTCTTTTGAGGAGTTGGCCGATCGATTCTTACATCACTTCGTGGCTAAAAAGGACACCAAACTCCCTCACACCCAGCTTCACGGGATCCGCTAGCAAGAAGGAGAGTCTCTTCGTGATTTCATGACCTGCTTCAACAATAAGGTCCTACGGGTCGATGACCTTCGGATCGATTTTGTGAACTTCGCCCTGTATATTGCGCTCCGACATGAGGATTGCGCCAAAGCGATCGTCCTCAAACCTCCCCGATCCATGAGGGAGCTCCAGACTCTTACCTCCATTTTTATGATCTCTGAAGAAATGCACCATATCAAACACGGGGATAAGAAGGAAAAGGAGCATAAGGAAAAGAAAGATAAGGTAGGCCATAAGAGGGACAAGGAGCATCGGGAAAAGAAGGACTCGCCGATCAAAAGGTATTCCGACCTAATGCCCCTGAATTTTTCCCGCGGTCACATCTTATCGGTCACGGACCGAAAGTTGTTCAAAACACCGAACAAGATTTTCTAGGAAAAAAGGGCTATGAAGTCCAGAAAGTACTGCGCCTTTCATAAGCAGTACGGGCACGTTACCGATGACTGCTACCCACATGGAAGCCCCAGCTCAAAGAGAGAGATCGCGGTCACTTCGAACTCCCTAAACGAGCTACAAGGGGGCTCCCTCATGAAGAAGCGGCTAGGAGCCGGTCGATCATAACCTCCCGACCAAGGGGTTTATCAATACAATCGCCGGGGGACCAAATGGGGGAGATTCCTGGTCAAGCCAAAAGCGCACATTAAGGATGCTGAAGCAAGGAAGGTCGAGCCCCCCGATCGGGGATCGAGTTCACCAGGTCAACAACATCGAGTCCAACGCTATTGCATTTAGTGATAGGGATATTGATGTAAGCTGCCCATCGGGAGGGTGAGTCACTCGACGTCCCGATGGTAATTACCACTGACATGTCAAATTTTGGTATGACACGCACTTTAGTTGATAATGGAAGTTTGGCCAATGTTCTTTTTTACTCCACTCTCCAAAAAAAGAATTTAAGAAGCATAGAGATACAGCTGGTCCACGCCCCTCATGTTGGGTTCGGGGGCTCGAAAATCATCCCGATCGGGGTCGTTCGGATGCCAACCTCACTGGGGAAAGCACCCCAAAGATAAACCCTCCTCATCGATTATCTCGTCATCGATGCCCCGTTCGGATACAACTTGATTTTGGGATGACCCGCACTCAACCAGTTTCAGGCAAGTCATTTCCATCTATCATCTTAAAATCAACTTCCCCACCCCAACCGGGGTAGGGGAGGTCAAATGTAACGTGCGAGACGCTTGAAGGTGTTACACGGTGTCATTGGAAAGAGAAAAGAAAAAACCACAACCTCCCCCATCGGTTACCCAACAGATCGATATCGACCTGGACTCACCCGAAGGATCAATCTCTTGAAAATGAAAGAATGAGGAATCTCGGATCAAGCCAATCGAAGAATCCAAAACTACGAACTAATTCACGACAACCCGAAAAAAGTGACCCGAATCGGCTCATATTTGAGGGAGGGGAGAGAAATGATGTTGATCGAGTTTTTGAGGAAAAATGTCGACATGTTTCAATGGAGTCCCTCGGACTTCCTAGGGATTGACCTTGAGGTCATTGTCGATCGTCTTAATGTGGATCCGACCGCAAAGCCTATCAAGCAAAAGAAGAGAACTTTCGGGGAAGAAAGGAACAAGATAATTGAGGAGGAAGTCGACAAGCTCCTCAAGGCGGGGTACATCGTTGAGATCCAATACCCCGACTGGCTGTGCAACATGGTCGTGGTCCTCAAGTCGCTCGAAAAATAGCTCATGTTCGACCTCCTAGCTGATTCGACCGTGGGGTGCGAAATATTGAGTATGATGGATGCATTCCAAGGGTACTATCAAATTTACATGGCACCTGAGGACCGATCGAAAACATCCTTCGTGGTCGAGAAGGGGGTCTACTGTTTCATGGTTATGCCGTTCGGCTTCAAGAACGCTGACGCTACCTATCAAAGGCTCGTGAAGAAAATGTTCAAAAGGCTGGTCAGCTCAAGCATGGAAGTCTACATTGACAACATGATCGTCAAGAGTGATAGAGAGGTCGACCACCTTGACCACTTGAGAAACACCTTCGCCAGGCTCCGACAATACGGTATGAAGCTGAACCCATCGAAGTGCACTTTCGGGGTCCCGGTAGGAAAATTTCTGGGATACATGGTCAGTCAATGGGGGATCGAGGTGAACCGCACCAAGATCAAGGCAATTAAAGAAATTGCAACACCCCAGACCATTCGAGATGTGCAGTGTCTTTGCCGACGGATCATTGCTCTAAATCGGTTCATCTAAAGATCGGCCGATCGAAACCTCCCCCTTTTTTAAAACCCTCCGTGTTGCGACCAGCTGACCCATCAAAGGGGAGGAGGCTCCAATCGAATCAATCCTGATGGAGAACGAGGGTGATCAGAGAAAGAAGAAACGAGACTTCAAATGGCCAGACGAATGCCAGAAGGCCCTGGTCGACCTAAATGCCTACTTGTTTTCCCCACCGTTGCTCGCCAAACCTATCGAGGGTGCACCCTTGTACCTTTACTTGGCTATGTCCGATGAAGCCATCAGTTCAGTAATTGTTACCATAATGGAGAGGACCCACCGATCGGTTTATTACGTGAGCAAAGTCCTCCAAGGCGCAAAGAAGAACCACTTGGAGATTGGAAAATTTTGCGCTCGCCTTGGTGGTCACTCCTCAAAAATTACGCCACTATTTCATATCGCACTCTATCATGGTCCTGACCAACTAACCACTGAAGCAAGTACTGTCCAAGCCCAACGTCTCTAGAAGGTTAACCAAGTAGGCCATCGAATTACGAGAGTTCGATATCTCTTTCCAACTACGTACCGTAATCCAAGCGCTGGATCTGGCAAACTTCTTGCTCGAAAGGGTGGGGGCACCAATCGAACCTGATAGACTGGTCGGTCCATAGGTCATGCACACAGATAGCTTATCAACCTTCTAGGGAGGGGGAGCCGGGGTATATCTAAAATACCCAGATGGCCTGAAGCTCGAGTTCACCATAAAATTAGATTTCAATGTCACCAACAATGAGGTAGAATATGAGGCACTGATCACTAGTATGAAGCTCTGGTCGATTCCCAGCTGGTAGCAAACTAGGTGTCTGGGGTGTATGATGCCCGTGAAACATCGATGGTGAAATACTTGGAAAGAGTGAAGGCGCTGAAAGATCTCTTCACCTCCTTCACCCTCGACCAAGTGCCCAGAGAGGAGAACGAGCGAGCAGATGCCCTCTTGAAATTCACAAGTTTCCAGAAGGGGACAAGGCCGGTCGATATCGTTCATGATGTCCAAGAAATTAGAAATTAATCAAGAGCTGGTCCAGCAGATACTCCCCGTTGAGTTGCGAGAACCGTCGTGGCAAGACGAGATCAGGGGTTATCTATTGGATGGAACCCTACCCGATGACGCCCTCGCCGATCGAAGGCTCAAGTACCATGCGATGCGGTTCGTGCTCGATCGATTCGATCGGCTTTTTAAAAGATCTCCAATAGGACCGCCTCTCCATTGTCTCGATCAGCTGAGAAGCAGATGAGGTGATGAACTCCATTCGGGCAGCTGGTCGTTAGCTCAAAAAATCACACGGAGTGGGTTCTTTTAGCCCACTCTGGTCGAAGACGCCAAACGTTTCGTCTAGAAATGCCCAAATTGCCAATACTATTCCAACTTAAGTCACTGACCCTCGATAGAGATGATAAGCGTTGAACGTATCATGGCCATTCGGTCAATGGGGGATCGACATCGTAGGATCGTTTCCCCAAGCCCCCGGTCAGAGAAAGTATGCAATTATGGCAGTCGAGTACTTCACCAAGTGGGTCGAAGCAGAGGCGCTTGCAAAAATTACGAATGCCTCTGTCCGATCCTTCATATGGAAGAACATAGTATGCTGCTTTGAGGTTCCGAGGGTGCTAATTTAGGACAACAGAACCCAATTTTAGAGCAAGAGAACGATCGAATGGTGCAGAGAGCACGTGATCGAATAGCGATTCACGTCGGTCGGGAATCCTCAATCGAACGGACCGGGTTTTGGTGCAAAACCTCAAGGTGGTGCTCGGGGCCCATAAAGGCAAGTGGGCCGACGAGCTCCTGAGCATACGTTGGGAGCACCGAACGACCCCTCGATCATCCATGGGGCAAACGCCGTACGCACTAGTTTATGGGTCAGAGGCAGTTATCCCTGTAGAAATAATGCATGCAACTGCTCGAGTTGCTCATTTTGACCCCGACTTGAACAGGTCTACAAGTGAGCACAAACTCGAGGTCATACAATAGCTGTGCGATCGAGCTTGGGTTAAGATGCAGAATTACAAGGTAACCGTCGCCAAGGCATACAACAAGGGAGTGATCCCGCAAAATTTCCAAGTGGGTGATCTCGTTCTCAAGAAGGTTGAAGCCTCGCACAACGTAGGCAAACTCGACTCGAATTGAGAAGGACCGTACAAAATAACGAAGGTCTCGAAGAACAACGCCTACCGACTAGAAGATATGACCGGTTGAGAACTCCCCCAACCATGGGGGATAGAAAACTTGAGGAAATTCTTTGTTTGAGTGGTTGACCCCATAGGCCGCGTAGTACCCCTGCTTTTGTAACCATTCCATTTTGCCATGTAAAGTTTCTGTTCGAATCTTTGTCTGATAGGTCTCAAGTTCCTGTTCGATTTCTTAAGTTTTGAACCGAACTCCATAATTTCTTAAAATCAGTTTTATTAACAAGATTTGATCGAACAACTATTTTAATAGGCAATTGTTTTCGAGCGCGCACTTGTTTAATGGGCAATTGTTTTATTAACAAGATTCGATTGGACAATTGTTTTATTAAACCAAAAGAATTGTCCCATACAAATACCAATACGAAATCAAACGGGAAAAATTCAATAAGGAGTCGAACAGGAGGATATCGAAATAAATAGAAATTTTTATTATAAGATGGTGGATCGGTTACAAAAGAGGGGGGGAGGGTCTAGTCTATTACATTGATTTTGTCCTCCCGATCGCCGGTGTCTTCGACCACCTCCTCGGCACCTACTTGCCCCTCCTCTCGATCAGGGCCTTAGACCTCAATCAGGGACCCACCTCCCAGGCCTTCCTCTTCGTCGTCGAGCTGCCACTTGATGTCCTCCAGTGCTTGTTTTTGGACGAGCTCGGCAGCGTACTCGAACTCATCACCCTTGAAGAGCAGGGCAGAAGGACCGAACCCTCCGTTGACTTCGTCGATCGGCTGGCAGGACTTATCCCAGTCGAGCCCAATGTCCTCCCAGCGGAATCCTTCTGGCAGGCCACCCAAATATTTGATCGTCTGCAATAAAAATTCGACCATCGGATCATATATATACGTATACACACACAAACTAATCGTAACATTCGTTCAAAAAATACGTACCAAGAACGACCCCACGAGGTGCCTTGACCGGATAGTTGCCTGCACGATTTAAAAATCCCTCCTGTAGGAGGTAGCCGCTCCACATCAAACCCCGATCGAGTTTGCGGCTCTGGAAGAAGGGATCGTCCCAGGTCGGGTTCCAGGTATTTCGAACGGGAAAGCCCGAGGCGTGGCGAACGAAGAAGAACTTCGCCTTCACTTTTCCCCGTACGAAGACTGGCATGTATGGATGATTTTCGACCCGGACCGGACCATAATGTAGAAGAAGCCGCCCTAGTCGCCGGGACCCGATCGAGCGGAGTTTTGTACTTTGAAAAATTTTCTATCGATGGAGCCTAGCCTAAGGCCCTCATTATAACTATAAAGCTATAAATAATGCAGTGGGAGTTCGGAGAAAGTTGAGCGGGAGGAAGGTTCAAAAAGTTGTAAATGGCTGCTGCGTCGAGCGAAATAGGTAGCCTAAACCAGTTCCACAACACCTCCAAGTGGATGGCGATCATGTTATGGGGTGGGCTTCCCATTCGGGAACCGACAGGCGGTGCAAAAGCTTGGAAATGTGAGGGGATGTGGAATTTGGTCACGACATTCGAGACCTCAGTCGGAGTCATCGTCGACGGAATTTCGTCGTGCTCCCGTTTGGTGTGATACGAATGTGGAGCCTTGACTTCCTCGTCGACCTCCTCCGCCTCATTGGTAGTGTGCAGCTCGACCTCCGCTTCGGCCCCAGACCCAACCTAGTGGGCGCCTGAGGAAGTCAAGCTGTTGCTCGTGCTAATCCTGTCGGAGCTACCCTTCGAATTAACCTACAACTAGCCATGGAGGAAATAAGTGAAAAATGAGGCTTTAAGTAAGATGAGTTACCTAGTAGAGAGTCGGATAGACCTATGGAAAGGAGAGGTTCAAACGGTAGGAAGACAATCGATCGAGGCAGCGCAAAGATTCTCGCGAAATGGTGAAGTCAACACTCGTTCCACCGTCCCTATTTATAGGCGAGTAAAAAGCCGCCCTCGGGAATATCAACCTGCGTAATTATTACAGCTGTGACTTTTCAAATTTCTGGCGGTAACAACTCGATTGAGCTCACCTCCCTAGTCGTTTTTACATCCGATCTAGGGAGTGGAGGGGCTAATGACGTGGCATAATTCCGACAAAACCTCTCAACCATCTTTCTCATAACGAGCTCCCTTATATACCTGGTCGATTTTCCTCGAGTCCTCTCTGACCGACTTTGCTAACCCCTCTCGCTGACGGCCCCGATAGATTGATATCCCTCTCGATTCAAACCCAGCTCCTCGGCCCTACAAGTTGATCTCAGGATCGACCGGGACCATACCGGGTCCAACGAATTCCTATTGACATTAAATGCTCCGTCAGACTGGGTATGGGTGAGCCACCTAACCCCATACCTCATTAATGGAGCGCCAGCTAGCATCTACGGACCCTACCACTAGGTTCATGGGTCGCCCACGTCAGCCCTCAATGACCTACCTGGCCTAGTGGGCCCACAAGAGCGCGGTCTACTTGGATATAGTACAAATACCTCCGCATTTATGGTAAGAGACACACATTAATTACGCACAGTACCCTTACTTTGTTAAAATCTCCCCAAAATCGATTGACTGACTTAAGCATCGGAGGATCTTAGCCGAGACCCATCTCGGCTAACTCATGTTGCTGTTCCCTTATTGCAGGATAAACTTCCCGTTGGTACACCTTCATTCATACACTCGACCAGAGAGACCGACCGAGGTTGATCAGCTCCGAATTCAACCTGCATCACAGCCCAATACAGAAGGCTACATAGATGGCAAGTTTTCCTGTCCTTTTATAGTTTCAAAATAGAGTATATTAAAGGTTCAAAAAATTTCCTAGCCAATTTCGTTTTTAGAAATACAGAATTTGGAAAAGAATGAGTTCTCCAACTCTAAAATGGATGAGATGGGTATGCATTTCCTTTTAAATGCAACTAGAGTGATTGTATGCACTATACATACAGCTAGTCCACTATCTAACGGTTGGTTGTAAAGACTTCTCAAATCCGTTGATGGGTGACAATTTCCCAAAAATTGTATTGATGGTACAGATCATCTTATAAATTCTTGTTTTTCCTGCAGGAATAAATTCATAAAGAAAGATGAATCTTGATAAAGAGGCAAATGAGCTAAAGAATGAGATTGCTGATATTGTCTTGGTTTGTCAAGACATTTTTGATAGCAATAAAGCTCTTAAAGACTTAATTGAATTAAATTTTAGAACAGTGTTAGAAATTTCTCAAGAAGAACTAAAAAGAGCCGTTTATATTCAAGAAAGTTTAATTTTTTTCCTTGATTCCAAAAATAAAGAAAAGGCAAAGATGGGTGATGATAAAAAGGAGAATGATAAAAAAGAAAGCAATAAAGGAAAAGATAAAGCAGAGTCTTTTGGAATTCAAGCTAAACCCTTATCTGATAAAGGCAAGGCTTCAAAATCTCGTGATGAATCAGAGGTTGTTGAAGTTAAAATTTCTAAAGTAGGAAGCTTCAATAACAAGAGTTCTAATGATGAAGAGTATGTTCCCACAAATAAATGGGATAATGAGTATAAAGAAGTTGCAGAAGAAGCTTATAAATGGGTCAATTCTAGGACATTATTCTACTCTAAAGGATATAGTGTTCATTTGAGAAAAACAACCATGTTTGGAGCTGATCGGTATAAAGTTTTTCAGCTTGCAAACTATGAATTTCTAGATCTATTCTATGTTGATAAAGATCTTCGTGAAATTTCAGCATTTGATGATCATCTTAAATCACAGGTCAGTCAAGTTGCTAGAAATAGAGCAGTCCTACTCTAGTTCTATTCTATAGCCCCAAAACTTGAGATGCGAATCTGGCATGAAGTCCAAACCCATAGATGTTTTGACTAAAAACCTAAAGATTGAAACTGACATAAACAATTTTCGAGCTTTTAAGTTTACCAACCCATAGATCACAAAACAAAGAGCCATGGGTATTAAAGCTATTCAATCCATTGCTGAGTCTCTTTGCAAGTGTCAATACGAGACACTCATGCAGGCTAACAACTGGATTTTATTAAGGAAGGGGGGGACAAATTAAATCTCCACTTCTAAAGGAATTCCTTAATAAATTCATCATACATGAGTTTTCTACGCAGAGGCTACAAGAAAAAAGGCTTGCAGAATGATTGGGTGTTGCAAATCATGATGTAAGCTCTTAAGATAACGCAAGGAGTGACGGATACCATAACATCATTACCCACTAAAAAATTGTGGCAGATAGTTGTGGGAGACAACTTTTGACTTATGAAGAAAACGAGATAAAGCTGACGTGTTTCCAGCACATAGAGATTAGGACATCGGACGCCGAATAAAACTTTGAAGTCCGAATAGTTCATTTTGTTTTCATTAAATTGTGCTAGCATTTTCATTTCAGAGCATCAAAAGTTGAGATCGAAAAAATTGAGAGTTAGAAGTGAAAAAATCCAAGCAAGTAAAATAGAAAAACCAGCTTTAGATAAATCTTTGTAAATGTTTTCTAAATCATGTTTGTATAAATCTCCTTTAAAGGAAATAAAGCCATTTTATTTTCATAAATTTTAAGTGTTTGAGAATTTAATATAAGAATCTTTTATTCTTATATTTCTCCTTATTTTCCAAAATTCTCTAATCTTACGAAAGCCGTAGTGATTGCACCGTTCGAGATAGTAGCCGTTTGGAACTGTAAGTCCCGTGAAGCCAGGAGGGCATTTGGGCAAACACCAGTCAGGCTTGTCAAGCTGAAATATGACGAATCCCTAGGAGGATTAAAGAATTGAAGATCTAAAGGAGGTAATATATTTTTAAAAGATTTAGATATTAAGATTTCTCTGCTTGATTTAAGAAAATTTATGATTTATAAACTTAGATATAAAATGTGTAAGGATTTCGATATTATAAAGAATCAATTTAAAAGAAGAAATAATTATAAACATAGAATAATAATTTTAAAAGCACTTGAGAATTTACCCGAAGACCTAAGAATGCTTATTGCAACATATAATAATAAAGAAGACTATGTTTTTGATTATATCAATAAAAGTATTAATAAAGATTTTCTTGATAACTATGTTAAAGAACTAAACCATATAGAAAATGATATTAAAGCACTTTGGGAAATGGAAGTGACAATAGAAAATTATATTCTAATAACTGTTAAAAATCGAGAGAAAGCAAACTTAATAAAATTTATATATCATGAAACATGGGATCTACCTTCCTTTTTTTAAATAAAATGTATCAAACCTTAAACAAACCTAAAGTTTTGGGGCAATAAAGCAAATAAATAAACTTTAAATAGTAAAATTACTATTTAAATAGTGGAATTACTATACAAAAGGGGTACAGTGAAAAGGATTTTATGAAGTAGGGTATTTTGAATATAGTTTTATAAAAATAGGTTAAATTAAAAAGTTTTTCGGGATATTTGTTACGGAAAATAAGGTACTGTTACCAAAAATTTACTTTTTAGTAACAAATGGGAATATTAATTACGGATAGTGTAGTGTTGTCACTAAAAATAGTTTTTATTTGTGATAATTTTGAAATTTGTTATGAAACTTTAGGCATGATTTATATAATATACACTCTTTTATAGAGTATTAAGGTTTTTTAACAACCGCTTTATGTTTTGGTGTCAATGAACTATTGAAATCCATTTGGATATATTTTTTTTTAGAGAAGAAGCACTTATATGATATTCAATTTATAATTATCATAAATCTTGGTTGTGCTTTGATATTTAAAAGATTTTTTAATAACCGCTTTGTGTATTTGATATCAATAGACCATTGAAACCCATTTGAATGTGCTTTTTTTAGAGAAGAAATATTTATTTTTTGATGAAAACAAAAATAGCACTTCATTGGAAAAGAAAAAGTGTTTGAATGGGTATTAAAATTTCATTTGTAATTTTGATTTTTAGCCATGTATTTTTATAGTGGCTCAAAAATTAAAAATTAATAAATTAAAAAGTACAAAAATTAGTAAGATTAATAAAATTTGTTCACATAATTTAATACATATATATATATATATATATTAGTTATAGTCACACATAATATTAGTTATAGTTAAACATCAGACAGGTAAAATATTTGGCATTCAACACATAAGTACATATTACAAAAATATTTTTCAAAAGTTACGGTGACAAAATCGGCTAAATATTATGCAAACGGCTATCATACAATTTATTAAAAGTACAAACACAGTACGGAAGTGAAAATACATTCAAGAGTGTAAAATAAGACTTATTTTGATATATTATGTTCACATAAATTATGTTTTTTTATGTAATATATATAATAAAAAAGGATTATTTAAAACTATTCATTAAATTATTTAATTTATAATGATCATCTAAATTATATATAATTATTTGTATAATTATTAATACTTTTATGAAGTATTACAAATTTGTAATTTATGTGACATTCAATTTATAATTATCATAAATTTTGATATATTATACCAATAAATATTGTTCTATATTATAAATTTTGAAACAAATTAAATAAATTTTCATAAAATGAAAGTAATATTTTATCGAGTATTATACAGAATATGGCATAGTAAACATTGTTATATTAAAAGTTATGAACATTATTCGTTAAATTCAGAATATGTATGAAAAACAAAAGTATTTTTTAATTATTTCTATGTATGAGTACTACATAAGTAGTATAGTACATGTTTTAACTAACAAAGCTCTTATAATTATCTAAATTTATTTAATTAATACATGATTAATTACCTAATTAAAAGAATTAAAATTAATTAATTGAGGTAGAAAACAAATAAGAACAATAAAATACTAAAACTATCAACAAAGTAGCACTTGGCACAGTGGTAATCCTTGGAGACATTATACATGAAGTTGGGAGTTCGAATCTCTCCAGCGACAAAGGGCAAAAAAATTCTAATTGGGTCAGCGCGCGGGTAAAGGTTCGGTCCTGTCTTGACTCTTTGGTGACAAAATTTTTTGTGACAAAAAAATGTAATTCATTACAAAAACAAATGTTCTTGTAACGAAAACAAAAAAAATTGTTACAAGAACTTTTAGCAAGGGGCTTTATGGGATGAACTTGGGTAACGAAAATATTTGTTACCAAAAGTTATAGTGACAAAAAATAGACTTCTTATAATGAAATCTTTCGTTACAAAAGGTCATTTTTTTTGCAGTGCTAATTTCATCTATTGACTTAAGAATTATAATCATTTTGAACAATTGACGGGGGATTACAAGTAATTTAATCAATTCGTATATTGCAATTGCAATGTAATATATTGCATGCATCGATCTGTATATTACAGTTTTAATGTAATATAATGCATACAATTAGACTAGCATCGATCCGTATATACGTCAATTGACTTTTTATATCAAGTTTTGTGGATATACGCCACAGTTTTAACTCAATTCTATAAATATTGATCCGTATACTAGAACTTCAACATAATATTTGGATACATTTATGCTAAATCTGCTTGGCCAATTAACTTTTTAGATAAAGTTTTTATGGATGTATGCAACAATTTCAACCCATTTTCAAACATCGACCCATATACTGCAATTTTAACACAATATATTGCATACATTTATATTAATTTTGCCTGATCAATTGACTTTTACATCATGTTTTTATGGATATACACCACAATTTTAACCCATCCTTATACTGCAATTTCAAAGTAATATACTGCATACATTCATATTGTTTCTATTTGAATAAGTAACATTTTGCATCAAGCTTTTATGGATATACTCTACAATTTCAACCTAATTTTGAAAACATCGCTTTATATATTGAAATTTCAACATAATATATTGTATAAATTCATATTAACTCCGCTTAAATTAGTTTTATGATGAAAGCAAGCTATTTTACCATTAATTTTTTGAACCCAATTTCTCGAATCACCATTTGCCGCTTATGATAATTTGACAATTTCTTTGGATTTAATCTGGGAAAAATCATTTAAAACCCAACTCACAATTATAGTTTCTCTAAATCAATTCAATCACTTCCACCACTCTAACCTAGAATTTCAACATGAAAAATCGATCAAGACTTGACCAAATTATGCTAGAATATCATTGTTCACAACACCTGCCACTAGAGCTCCACCATCGGGCCTTAATGCCTACCAATCAATCATCTCATCAAAAAGATTAATTTGGTACATTTACTTTTATAATTTGATGGAATTTTAAGGAAGAAAAGTGAGTTGTATGGTGGTGTCAAAGAAGAGAAAGAAAAGAAGACACAAATATGGTGGAGAGAGAGAGAAGCAGACATCATCTCCAATAGAGTAATAAAAATTATTTTTTATTAATAAACTATGGGTATTTTAGTCAATTAAGGAAATTTGAGAGTGATCTCTAAAAACCTTTGAAATAGGGAGCCCGGACTAAACAAAAATCCATTAGGTAGGAACCTCAAGAGTGCAAATCTTGATAGCGATTTTTAAATAAACCACCTTTCAATTAATGGCATATAAATTATTTTTGTAATATGCTTATTTTAATCTCTCTCTCCCTTTCGTTTCTCTCTCACACACAAACACACAGATCTCTGTCTCTCTCTCCCACACACACGAAGGAACTATTTGCTTTGCAAGATTTGTTAATTGGAACTTGTCTCTTGGCTCAAGGTTAGCCGAGATTTAGGTTAATTATAATGGTTGTTTGGTATCCAAGATTAACTGAGTAAGATGATCGTACGTATTGTGCATGTGGTGGTTTGGTATCCACAATTAAAAAAGATTGAAAGTAAGATTATAGTACAATTACGTTTTTACCCTCGATTGTTAAAGTTTTTCAAAGCTTGGTGGAAAAAATAAATTAAAAACTACATATATATACATATGCCACATATATTCAAAAAAAGTCCAAAAATCACATACACACACACACACATATATATATGTATGCACACACATACATATACATATATATACACACACATACATATATATATACACACGAGAGAGAGAGAGAGAGATGGGGAAGGGGGGGGGGGGGCGCAGAGACATGGGGGATTTGGGGGATGGGGGAGCGGGTAGTTATAATTGGGGAGCGGGGAATAGGGGTTTGGGGATGGGGCGGATTCTGGGTAAAATATGTTGGTGGCATGGGAGTTGGGGGGAGGGGGGTGCTGGGGGAGAATGAGATTGGTGTAGTTTGGGGTGAGTGGATGAAGAAGATGAACATGAAGAAGGTGGGATAGCATTTTTTTTAAAAAATTATGTAATTAATTAATTTGTCTTAGATATGACATATATAATTTAGATTATTTTTTAAGAAGAAGGGAATGATATTTTTATATTTAATTTTAATTTTTTATTTTGTGTACTTTACAATATGTAATTTTATTAAATAATAATAATTATCATTATTTAATAAAATTACATATTGGAAAGTATAAAAATAATTAATAATTATTATTATTTAATAAAATTATATGTTGTTAAGTATAAAAATAATTAATAATAACAAATTTGTAAAAGTAAGAGCAAAATAAAGGACAAAATGGTCAATTCAAAGTGTTGAAATAGTTAATTTTGGAAAACCAAGAGTCAATCTCACCCCCTCCCCTGATATAATAATATTGAGATTAGACCCATCACACGGCGGACATTCTGAGTTTAGGTAAATGCCCGCAATTATAATCTTGGCAACCAAATGATCAGTTAGCCGAGATTAACCGATATGTGAAGGTTTTTTCTTGACTAATCTCGGAAAGCAAATGGTTCCTAAGCGTATTAATTGTTTTCAAATTAGATAATCAAACAAGATTGTGTTTTTCTAGTATTGATAATTTTTTTAGTATGTGAATGTGATTTCAATGAAAGTACTTATCCTAATTCTTGTAGTAATAAACAATGCCAAGTGATCATAGTCTAATTAGCACACACAAAGGATAATTCATCAAAAGTTCTGTACAGCCTAAAAAATATACAAATAAAACATTTCTAGTTAAGAAAATTGAAGGTATTTTAAATTGAAGAAGTATATTTTATATTGTTTTCCAAAAGCGGCAAATCAGTATAACCCCCCAATGATTATACTAGATTCATGTGGGTCTTTTTCGTCTGACAGTCTGGACAATTGGGTGACTAAGTCAAAAAGTCTCTTCAAAAAGTGACTTGGACATTTTTTTTGCATAAGGAGTTGAACAAATGTGAGCTAATTGACTATGGTCTCGGCTCATGATGTTTAAGTTAGATATATTAAAGAGTGAATATCTTCTATTAAAAAAAAAGAGTGAATATCGACTAGAAAATATTAGAGGTTCGAGGGAGTAAATGGGGTAATTGGCACATTGTACCCTCTAAACACACTTTATTAATAGTATGTACCCTAAAATTAAAATTTTGACATTTTGCACCCTTAACAATACATTTGTTTGACTTTTTGCACCATCTACCCATTCCCATTGAAATTTTCCACCGAAAATAATATTCCAACCAAAGTTAATAGGGCAAATTTGATATCCTATATAAAGATAAATAAATAAAGTAACCAATTGAATGCCGATTTCTTCCTAAAAACTAGGGTAGAATACAAAACAATTGAAGAAGAAAATAAAAGGCAAAGGAACCCCCCTTGATGGCTTGAGCTCATCTCAATATCTCTTCAATTTTACACCTAGCTTCTAGCAAAAAATTGAAGAATTTGATTATTGAAGTTGGGTAATAAAAAATCATGGGAATATTAAAAGAAGAGGATGATAATAAATGGACACTTCACATTGAGAATAAACTATAAATATTTCTTTTTAGCTACTTTTTGTTGGTGTTTTTATTAAACTATGCACTATCATACACAAATTCGTATCATTGTCACTCAATAACAATCTTGTTTCTCGAGGCTATGAGGTGTTTTTAAAATGATAGTATATGTAGCCTCGCCAATTTAAATGAACATTTTGCTTGTGAGGGTACTAAATTTATGATGAATTATTGGTGATATCTAGGTTAGGTTTTGAATTTATGAGATTATCTTTTGGTTTTCAAATTACCTTCTAAATTCTAGAGATTTCTTGATTTTGGTCAAAATAATATTATTTCCAACGGAAATTTTTAATGAAAATGGGTGGAGAGTGCAAAGTGCCAAATTAATATATTTTTAATGGTGCAAAATACCAAAATTTGAATTTTATGGTGCATAGTGCCAATCAAGTGTATTTAGAGGGTGCAATGTGCTAATTTCACGATTAAATATAAACTTACCTATCTCAATAAATGAGGGGGTATGTATAGTTGGTGGGCCTCAACCTCTGGAGTGCTATGAATGAGGTGATTTACCTAATTTACTCCTAGATTCCTTAGACAATCATGATTTTATATGGCAAACCAGTTGAGCTAGTAATTTGATAGGTTCTTATGGTGACCGCATTAATCGAGATTGGATGCCAATGTGACTGATGGGAGGTCAACCTGTAGGTACATTTCATGCTCGTTTGGGTTGATATGACATATATTAAATAGTGATCTTAATGATAAGTCATGCAATCACATGTAGGTGCATTTAATGCTTGTTTAGGTTGATGTGTCATACATTAAATACATGTGATTGCATGACTTGTCATTAAGATCATTGATTCGAGGGGAGTGATGGAAACTCCCCGAACAAGGATTTGAGCAGCCTAAGTTAGGCTTTGAAAATCGGACTAGACTGACCGGTCTGACCGGTTCAACCAGTGACTAGTGCCCCATCTGATTCGGTTGTATGCCAAAAACCACCGTTCAATTGAACTAGCATGGATCGGTCAAAATCGATAAAAAAAAAAAAATCAGTGTTAGTTCGACGAGTTGAACCACTGGGTCATTTTTTCTCACTTCATTTTTTGGGTGTTTGTGTTTCTCTATTCATCTCAAATTTAATTTCATTTCTTTCCATCCTCACTACCGGTTGTTATAGATTTGAGTTTTTTATTTGAACTTTAAGCTTGAGATTAGTTTGTAACGCCTTCCACCCTCTCCTTCATCCTCCGCCGTTTCCCCACAAGTTGCTGCCCCTTTTTCCTCTCCCTTCCTGGGCTTGCTCCAATCTTGACTTCGTGATATTCTTTTGTTTGATATTTGTTTATTCTCTATTTTATTTGTGGAGTTGTTTAATATTTAGATATTTTTTGTTGTTTTGTAGGGTTTGGTTCATTACCCTTTTTAAGCTTTTATTTAATACAATTAAGAAGCCAAGTGACCTTCAAAAACACATGGCAATGGACATGAAATAAAAGATTTTGGTTCATTACATTTTGAGTAATTTTTAAGCAACAGGAGTATAAGAATTTTTTGTTTCCTTTTCTTGAAATAAGTTGCAGATTACTGCTTTTGGTTAAAAATATGGTGTGAAAATTTTATAATACATGCTTTATGTCAGTATTATTTCATTAACAATGATTTATATGATTTCTTAGACTATTCGATTAAAAAAAGAAAAGAAAAAGATTTCTTAGACTTGAAAGAACAAAGCAGTTGAATTAATGTAAATTAATTTTATTATACTTTTAGTAATTATTATTAAGGTAAATTATATACTTGTGGTCCTTTTTATTAATTAATTATATATATATATATATGCTGTCAAGTAATTATGAAATGATCTGCTTTTGAAGTTAACAAATGAGTAAAAGGCAGACAAGATTTTCAATGTAATTTTTTTCCTTTATTATTGGTTTTTTAAATTATTTTTACCAATATTTATAATATTATATAATTAAATTTAATTATGATATATTATGATATCATACCGGTCGAACCACTGATCCAACTGATTAAACCGATCTAATCAATAATCAATAAGGTTATCGGTCCTATATCCAGTTCAGTTTTCAAAATATTAAGCCTAACCACCAAATGGTAGCACGTTAGGCTCGTCAAACGTCATCTCCTCAGAGATGTCGCTGGACTGGTCGAGGGTTTGAGTCCCTATGATTCCGCTTGAGTCTCTCTCGACCAGGTGACAATCCGAGGGGGAATGTTTTTTAAGAGGAAGCGGTGCTAAATGGGCAACGAGGCATTACCATGTGGCAACTTTGAAATGTGCCACAGCATGTATAATTTATGCCACTTTGTTTTTTTTATCACTTTATTTTATTCTTTTATCATTTATCATTTTTTCTTTTAGGTCTACATGCAATTCGGCTAAATATGCTAAACAGTCACTTATTAGTGTTTGAACTATAGATTTTGATGATGAAACGTGGAAATAAAATAGAGAAGGAAAATCAAACAATAAAACGCCAAGAACAATAATTTGAAACATACAACATATTTTCATTCATGCTTTCTTTACTAAGATCATGGATTAAACATAATATTGGGGGGGGTGTGTTGTATATATATATATGTTTGCATAAATTTTCTCCGGCCGTGTCCGAAGTGGGCGCTCAGAGTTCGAACCGACTGAGTTCGATTGGAAAACAGTCAATTCGAAGTGAGCTTTCTCGTGTTAGGGTGCGGGCGTGCCAATGTACAGGAGCGCACAAGTGGAAGTCTTGTATTTCGAAGTGAAAAAGCAATACAATTCGAAGTGAAAAATGTAATGCAATTCGAAGTGAAAAATGTAATGCAATTCAAAGTAAAAAATGTAATGCGCCCAAGACTTCTATCTGAAAAACGACTGAATCGGAGTAGGCAAGCACTACCCCTGAGATTCTACTTGCCTACAACTTAATGTAGGACTTAACAATTTAGTACTCTCAAAATCGAAAAGGATCGAAAAGCTTAAATCGAAGAGAAAATATATTCGAAGACTATGGCTACTCGCTAAACGGACTTTACATGACTCGACTACAGACACACGCATTGATGACTCGGGCCATATCTATGACAGAGATGCATTGAGCAATCCCTAAGAACTCTAGCTACAAACCGGCAACATTGATGACTCCGGCCATATCTACCTGTGGGTATATTCAAAGGCTGTTCACTCCGGCGAGCATTGATTGACTCCGTCTGTGCTCCTCTTCATGCATGCGCTCGATATGAATGTTGTATACCACTCCATCACATTGATATCTCACCTCGAATCGGGCCCAATCCGAGTGAGTGATGGCTACGACTTCGTGACGTTACGGAATGAGTGCATTGATATCCCCACTTCGAGCCGAATGAGGTATGGCTACAAACACCCGTAGCGGTTTTCTATCTACTTGAACTAAAGTTATTCTTTGTTCATTAGACTAAAAAATCAAAGAAGTGACGACTTCTTGATTAAGAGAATTGTTGTGTTTGATGTTCTGTTGATTGATGATTGCTCCCCTTTTTAATGACGAATCCGGATCCTTTTTATAGACTTCAGGATGCAACCGTCATCCTTTATTCTTGGAGTTGGGAAGTTTATTCAAGCCAGGCCATTAGAAATGAATGGCCGACCTTATTTCTAGTTTATGGCAGTTGTGCCATTTTATTTAAATTTTGAATTCTCAGCAACACATGGCCTTTATTTTAGGCATGTGCAGATATAACAATGTCTATTTTTCCGCCATTCTGTTAACAACCCCTGAAAGTGAGGGGTTTGAATTTTGACTTTATTATTGTATTTATTTTAACTTCCTATGCCGACTAGGCCATGAGCCGTTATTTCATTCTGGCCTAGGCTTCCAACATGGGCTCTGTGGACGCATCGAAGTGGCATGGACCTTATTAATTCATTTCGGCGTGGGGAAAAGGACCCAATATCAGCCCCCTCCGAATCTGATTTCAAAAATTATTTTTGAGCCCAAACAATATATCATATTAGTTCATTTATTTTACTATTTTACCACTTCATCTTTTTTATTATTGTACTATAGATCCACATTAAATTAATAGCATTCGAATTAGTTTTTACAATATTTATTCTCTATTTTTCTCGGTCTAATTAGACTGAGCTTATTAGTTGCTCAATCAAATAAAGATAATTAAAAGGTCCTATTAAATAATAATAAAAAAATAATAGTAAAAATAATAAAGATTTTACTTTTAATATATAACAACTCTAAGAGCTATTCGAATACATTCTAAATGATGATATATATGTATAATTTTTCACAAAAAATGAAGAAACTAATTAAAAGAACAAGTTTTTCATACTTCTATAAGTTGTGTAGATAGGTATAGGCATAGATTAATAGAATAATATTCGGAACAATAATATTATTTAATTTAGCAAAATATACACTTAACCCCTTTCAATTATTTTTATGTAACACTTTACCTTCTTATATTATAATAAGTTTCACTCAGCCTCTACATCTTAATATATGCAAACAAAATTATACACAAATAGGCTTAACTATTATTTATAAAATACATATTATAGCCTTTTAATTTTTAACACTCCAAGATTACTAATAAAAAATATGAAATACAAGAAACCTTTTCAATTATTGATTTAAGCAAAATTTTATGCCTTTTGATATTGTGCCATTGATTATTTTGGCAATGAAAGTGACACCATTATTTTATTTTTAATCTCACAAGTTCATTATTATATATTAAAGACCACAAATGTAAATTCTTAGTTGTTTATAATTCCATTTTTTTGGTTTCGGAAAACATAACTCAACTATTGCTCAATTTTCAACTCTTTTAATAAATTTGTAACTCAACTCATCAGATAAAATAAAAGAAATGCATGAACTACTACTACTACTACTACTACTACTACTATTGATAATAATAATAATAATAATAATAATAATAATAATATAATAATAATAATTTGGTAAGATTGACAAAAATCAATATATTTGTTAGAGTGAAATGAGTATTTTAACTAAACACCCAAAAAAGTTGTAATTAAAAAATAAAATAAAAACTAAACAAAAACTTGAAAGTATATTATACACATTTGCATTTGTATTATGATAATGCTATAATAAAGACGAAAAAATAGTTGTAGTTGTATAGTTTATCTTGCTCACCCTAATGATTATTTTGTTGTTTGAAAATTAAAAGAGTGAAATGTTATAATAGAATTTTTAAAAACAATAGTTAGCATTTTATTTGTGTGCAATTAAAATGAAGAGGCTAAATACAATATGTTGAACATAATACAAGAGGATAAATAATTACATAAACATAATCGAAGAGGGCTAAGTGTTTTTTGCCCTTTAATTTATTGCGGATGCTATTATGAGAAATGGAAAATAAGTTAGTGTTTTCGAAAAGTCGTTTAGATTTGTAAGTGTGTATATAAGCCAGAATCAAAAAAGTGAAATGTGAAACTTTGTCAAATACAAACAACTTATTTTGCATTTCCAATTCCATTTCATAGATGCAGTGGATTTCTTACAATTATGTTCTGTAATTGGCATACGACCTGAATTCCAGATGTTTTCGATTTATCCCGAACTTGGTTGGTTCTAATCCAACAAATGATATGATAAATATATTATACTTGTCAAGTGGTTGATCACACTTCCTAAATTATCAATCATTCATAGAACAAGTCTCACCACCTGATTAATGATAGTCCAATTGAATTGCGTCTAGACTAGAATTTCCCGTTGTTACGAGAGATATAGAACCAGATTCACGCCAACTGATCTATCTAACTCAAGATAAATATATAATCCCAAAAGCAACTGCATGCACACAACACACCACTATTCAAAAGAACAAACTTCAAGCATTACAGTCTAAAACTATACAACGAGGCTGTACCTACTTAAGGAGAGAGGAAAAAAAAAGAAAGAAAAGTCCCTTTTGCTTCATATGTATAATATAATCTACAACTACATGAATTTACAAGAAAAGTAATCAATTCAAGAAAAAAATGTAAAACTAAAATTCTAACAAATTCAATTATTATTCGAGGGGCGCATACCAGTTCTGAGGACCTGGTATCTTCTGTTGGGATGCATACAGGAAAAAATCGACTTCTTCTTCGCCGGCTTGGTCCCGAAGATGAACGACCTTAGCGGCACATGACGGGCCTGGCTCAGGCTGCCCTGTTCCTCAGTTGAAATGCCGAACTCGTCGTCGAGCTTGTTCAAAGTCTTCTCGTTCTCCAGTTGAAGCACCTGTACCCGATCCAGCCCTGCTTGAAGCTCCTCTCTGACCTTGTTGTTTTCCTGTTTCATGTTCAGTATCTCGCCCTGTAACTTGGCAGCTTGGTGGCTGCTGAACCTGATCTCGTCTTCCTCCTCGGCACCTTCGGTTAAGGCCCTAGTGATCTCCTCTTGGATGCTGCACAGTGTGTTGAATCTGCGCTTGAGCTCGTCTTTGAGGGCGCCGCTCTGCTCCAGCCACAAGGCCAGCTCGGTCTGTTTCTCCCTGAGATGCTTGTAGATGGGACGGATGTCCGATTTCGCCTGCGCTGGGTCGGCTTTGTTTTTGTCTTTGTCTGTCGCTTTGGCTATGTCGTCCTGGAGATCCTTGACTTCGGTCTTGAATTTCTGGACCTGATGGAAAGTGGTGCTGAATCTTAACCAGAAGTCCAAGTTTTCGTCGAGTATGGCATCAATCTCCAACCGGAGCTTCTCCTCTACTTTCGAGGTGGATTGTGTTTGGTCGATCATGATCAGTTTGATCTCGTCGTCCTTATTGTTCATCGTGTTGTCCTCGTCTTTAGCGTCCGTCGTGTTGGTGGTGGTGCTGGTGGTGGTGCTGTTGTTGTCATCATCGTTCTTGTTGTTATTGTTGTTGTTGTTGTTAACATCTTTGCCGCTCACTTCGATTTCCTTATCTCCTTCCAGAGTGTTCAGCCTCTGGCGGAGATTCTGGATCTCTTCGTCCCTCTTGTGAATGGCTGTCTTTAGCTCCCTCATTTGCAACGTTATGTCGAATTGTGTGTCCCTCTCTTTCTTCTCCTTTTCGATGAGCCTCTTTTTTATGTCCTTGTAGTTCTTGAGAATTGTAGTGTATTCTTTGAGGAGGATTGTCTCTCGATCCTCCACTCCGCTCAGGAGCATCTCCTGCCAGTTCTCATCTTCATTGTCATCGTCTAATTGTGCTTCTTCAGCATTATTATTAACAGCAATAGCATTAATGCTGGTAACATGCTCCTTTGATTTCTTTTCCAGATCTGAGTCCTTTTCATTTTCGCCTTGTTTGTATGCATTTGGATCAAAAACCGGAACATCTTCTCGGACCGCTTTTTCCGTTTCTTCTTGTTCAGATACAGATTTATCCGAAACCCCTGTAATTGCTTTCTCATTTTCTCCTTGTTTTGTTACACATGTATTAGAAACCTTCTCAATTTCTCCTTGTTTTGTTACACATGTATCAGAAACCTTCTCAGTTTCTCCTTGTTTTGTTACAGATGTATCAGAAACCGGAATGTCTATATTGACATCTTTCATATCTTCTGCATCTCCTACTTTGGCCTCATCTTTTTTATCCTTGTTCTCTACCCGCGGCAATGTCTTATTTTCCTCTTGATATGAAGAATCGGGTTCCTCGATCTCTTCCTCATCCGGCTCCACGTTGTTCAGTCTCTCTGACAAATGGCCGAGATTCGTACGAGCCTCGGCAAAGTTTGATTGGAGACAGCTACTTTGGTTTTCCACATTCTTATTCAAATTCTGAATCTTGTTCAGCTTTTCTTCCACCTTCTTCACCCTTGTGCTCAGATTTTGCGTGTCGTCAACAAGATTATCCTTTTCTTCCTCCAGAGTCTTGATCTCTGAATTCAAATGATCGGTCTCCGTCCTCAACGTGTTCACAAGCACCGTCTGGGACGACACAGCGGTTTCCAAGCCGATCACCTTATTGACCAACTGGTCGATCTTCTCGGCCAGCTGAGTCACCGTGAGGCATTTGATTGAGCTCAAGTCCAAGCTGTCCTCTTTGAATTTATCCAGAGGCACTTCAATCTCCTTTGTTTCACGTATCAATACATCCAATTCTGATTCCTCCTTGCAATCACTTGTTCGACCTTTTCCATCATTAGGCTCAGTGTCCAGTGTTCGCTCGAGCTTATACTTTTCCCTAAAGGAGTTGATCTGTTGCATGGCGGCTTCGATCCTCGCGTACTCCTGTTGGGCTTCCCGACTAGCCTTCTCCTGTTTCTCCTGCAACATGGCCAACGTTTGCTGGCACGACTTGATTGCTGCCTCGGCCATCAGGGTACGTGCCTCGTCGTCCTCAATCAACGTGTCCGTATTGAACTCATCTTGCAATCTCGACACCCTTTCTTGCATATCATTGATCTGGTTTTCGAGCCCCCAATACTTTTCTATCCCGCTCTCGTACGAGCTCTTGACGAACTCTTTCACAGTCTGCAACGCGAGGATCTCCTTCTGGAGCTTCTTGATCTCCTCTAGGGCTTCGGTCTTGGTCAAGCCGGACTTCTCAGGGACTTGTGCTTTCTTCTTCTTCTCCGCCCGGTGTTTCCTCGAGGCTTTAGTTATAATGGATTTCAAATCCAGTTTCTTCGGCGGCGCCTCCTTCGGAACTTGCGGGATGTTAGCCGTATTCGGGGTTATATTCATATTCTGAAGAACTTTTGTGGGCTTGGGGCAGTCCTCGTCCTCGGCCATTGCCAACTGGACTTGTTCCGGGAACACGGTGGCAATCGTGTGGTTCGCATTTTGGAGCTCTTTCGATAGGAGGTCGTATCGATCGGCCAATGCGCGGAACGCTTTGTATGCTTCTTCTATGGAGGTTACTAGCTCTGGCCTCCTCTTGTAGTACATCTCTGCCCTCTTGATGAACGAATCGCCATCCTCTTCTATCAGCTTAAGCATATTGCTTACTTTCTCTTCCATGTCTGCACAAACATATCAATTTTATTACCGTTGTTATAAATCAAGGAAATTATTATTTTTTGGAATAATTACCAAGCGGCTTTATTGCATATTCATGACAGTTAAAGATTGCACTTTTATGAAAATGTCATTTTTCACATTGCGGATACATTTTATTGGGGTGACAAATGTGGAACATGAATTTATTTTCTTTTGCAATGTTAGGATTCCGATTAATTTTTCAGCCATTTTTTGCCAGAAAATAACACATGGCGCACACATCATTTCCCAAAAATAACACGGTGCACATGTGGCTAATGACATGGCGCACACATATATATTTTTTGTAATGATGTGTGCGTCACATGTTATTTTTCGGCAAAAATGGCCGAAAAATTGATTGGAGTCCTAACATTGTAAAAAAAAAAAAAAAACGTTCCTCTTCCATATTTGCTATTCTCAATAAAATGTGTCTTGAATATGAAAAGTGATATCTAATTGTTTTAAAAATGCAATAAATCCCTCAAGTCATTTCATCAGGTTTGACATAACTACAAGTAGGGCTCTTTCAAATTTCAATGATAGCATCTAATGATAATGAAAAAAGAATTCACTGCAGCAGTCTATCCTGCATTAACCTAATAAATTATGAAAAATGCAAGACAAAGAGGCCGTTCGAATGGATCATTTTTTAAGAAAAGCTCTTAATCAAAAATAAGAAAACGAAACTTTGAATTTTGTACGAAAAATACAGAAACCAAACGTCGATGTTTTCTGAAACCATCCAAGTAACTTGCATCAAAAGGAAAAACTCCAGAATAAAATGAAGGGCAGGACAAGTAACTTTTTTTTCTTAAATCTATCTAAATGGCCCTAATTGATATCAAACTCCACAATGAAATGCAAGGCTCGACAAGTACTTTTGTTTTTTTTTTTTGTCTTAAATCTGTCTAAATGGGCCCTAATTGATAACAACATAATATACATGCGTACCTTGAAGGCTCTGTTCGAGCCATTTTGATTGCTTTGTCCGAATGTGGCTTGCCCACCACCATGAATATGCATTGCTTGCAGCTCTCTGCAACATCTTTTCAAAAATCTAATCTTTTTCTTCTTTTCTTTCTCTTTTTTTTTTCTGAACCTTTTCTGTGTGGGAAGAACAAAAAAAATTTAATACCAGAAACTCCTCCGCTTACGCATTGCGATCAATCAAGAATTGAACAAAAGAGAAAGAGTTTCAAAGAATTCAAAACTAAGGTCGTTTTTTTTTTTTTTTTTGTCTTTTTTGGAACATCAATGGAGAAAACAGAAGAAATCATAGTTTCGGACAACTTTATGTGATCATTGCCTTTGTGCTTTTTTCTCCCCAAAAATCTGTGGTGGGCCCTTCACAAAACTAGCCAACCAATCATTCTTTATTACCTTTTTTTTTTCTTTGGGTAAAAAATTATTCCTGGCTAATAAACTATATGAACGCGGCGTCCAGTGGCATTGAACAGCTTGGCAGTCCCCAAAAGCTGGCCCCTTTGGCCTTTAGAAGCTTCCCCTTTGACCTACTTTTAAATAGGGATGTTCATTCGGATATAATCGAACTGCACTTTTGATTCGGTTAACCACACCTTGCGATTTCTAGTTTGTGAAATGAAAATTGAACTGAACCTGCCTCGGTATGGTTCCGTTAAAATCTAACCGGTTCGGTTCAATTTTAATCAAAAATCGATTTTAATTACTATTAAAAAAAGAAAAAGAGAGAAAATCCCTCAAGTTGATTGTTGTAGCTTCGAGCTCGTGGACGTGGTCGGCTAGACATAGATTGCCTATTCGCTTCGCCAAGTGAGTCACCAAAGTCGGTGAGAGAGAAAGAGTTGAGAGAGAGTGACGGAGAGACCCCGAGAGAGTTGTGCTTGGCTAGACACAGATTGCCTATCCGCTTCGCCAAGTGAGTCACCAAAGTCGGTGAGAGAGAAAGAGTTGAGAGAGAGTGACGGAGAGACCCTGAGAGAGTTGTGCGGGGCTAGAGAGAGAGAGAGAGAGAGAGAGAGAGAGAGTTGTGCGGTTGGGACTTGGGTCTTGGGCAGAGAGAGAGAAAGGGGGGGAAAAAGGTTCTACCTTTATTTACTCATGAAACATGTTTAAGTTTTAATTTTTTTTAATTTTTTGGTTTGGTCTGGTTAAACCGAACTAAGAATTGAATCGCACTAAGATATGTGGTTTTTGGTTTCCCTCGATTTTAATTGAGGGAAAAACTAAACCGAACTAAAAAAATTCGATCTTGTGGATATTTAATCGAAAACCGAATCGAACCACATGCAGTTCCATTTGGTTCGATTAGATTTTTTTCGATTTCGGTCAGTTCGATCGGTTTTTGGATATTTTGAACACCCCTGCTATTAAATGACTTATTAAGGAATAAACACTGTACCATTACTTTGTACAGAAGTGCGGATTTTTAAGAATAGCGTATCAATTATTTAAGTTTTACTTTTTTCTGTAAGTAAAATTAATTGTGTAAGTTGAGATTGTCTATTGTTAGGTCGAAGTGTGAAAATTTTAATATTAAGTACACCCATTTTATTAGAGTACGTGTAACATATTCTGCAATATATACTTACCTAATACATTGATGTGGTCAGATTTGGTTTTCGAGCAGGGAAGCTCCTAAAGTCCAAGTAAAGGTCTCTGAGTGCTGGTCGATCTTTATTCTGCAAGGATAAAATATGTGTGAGCCTAGCTGGAAGTATCTCGGTGAAGACCCTCCGACAATCAAATTAATATTCAAGCAGATAATCAGAAGGTGAGGTAGTATAAGTAGTAAGAATTTAGAAAGCTTATCTTTTTGAACAGTGACAACCTACTATTTATAGTAGTCAGAGATGGATGGGCCAGGCTAGGGTTGGATTAGCCCAACCTCACCATTTGTACAAGGGATATTCTCTGACACATGGTAGTAGAGATGTCGAGCACAACCATTGTGTCAGAGATGGTTATTTTTAGGAGGTGGAGGGACCACCCGAGGAGGGTTAAGTCCCATCATCGAAGAGTTCATACGAGACGTTCATGGAGACACATGGTTAAGCAGCAGCCATGACGGCGGGATTCTCCTCGGATTCTGAGGAGATGATTTGTGAAATCGTGATGCGTGTGGCCCATCATGCCAAGTGATGGTCTATTGTTGGTCTTTGGTCCCGAGCTGGCACCAATGTGGCAAAGGCGGATTCCACCACGTCATACATAGCATATAGGTTTTGATGAACTGCTACATTTTATTAACCTACAAGCTAAATTTTAACCTACAAGCTAAATTTCAACCTACAAGCTAGCACCGACGTGGAGATCTAGCAGGCCTTGAACTCAATAAGATGCAAGTTATCAAGCTCTGAGCGAATCGCAAATCATAGGTTGTGGCGGTAATTCAAATTTTGACCATTGGTAATGATTGCGGGCAACGATTGGACTTCACGGGGAAAATTTTTACAACCCCATAAATAGGGGCTCCAAGCACAATCTTGAGTACGTCATTCTAATTCTGAGCTAAAAAGCAGTCCCGAGCAGAACCCTAAGAGCACCGAGCATGTAAGGACCCCATCTTTCACTAAAACCTTCTATGTGATGTAGATATAGATATATATACTTAAATGTGTATGCTTGGCATGCTTATATGCATAATTTACATCATAGTAATGTGTTGTGATATGTGCTCGTCTATTTGTAACATGCATTAGTATTGGGATTATTTTCTTTTCTTATTTAACCCTCATACAATGTAATAAGTTCAAAAATATATAAGTGTATATAGAAAGACATACACGGTTTTATATATATGTATATACCTAGAATTAGAAGATTTTTCTCATAACTTTCATAACGTTTCAGAAAAAAAAAACCTAAAGAATGGGTAAATTGTATTTTCTATCCCTATATATTATTTTCTTCCATTCTATGCATAATAATACAATGTACAATAATTAACTTACAATTTTGCTAGACATAAGGGGGGGTGGACGGTTTTGAGATATATATATATATATAATATTAAATACTTGGTTTATATTAATTCTTACTCTCCAAGTTTTCAAGATGCCAAGTATAAATACAATTGTAATACTTCTTCTAGATGTATGAATACATGGTTGGCCCTTAATGAGGTAGAGATACACTCATGCTACTTAGACCTTCTACTTGGACAATTAGGGTAATATAGAAAATGACTTAAATCTATTTTAATCCTATTAGAAAATGCATGGTGTTCTTCAAGGCGTTCATTGGAGTTTTTGGCATTTGATTCGTAATCAAGCTATTTAGCCCACGAATCGCATTATTGGAAGATCAAGTCAAATTTAGACCATGGGCTTTAAATCGCGTTACCGCGTTAATCAAGCTATTCAGCCCACGAATCGCGTTATCGCGTAATTTATATTTATGGACTTGAAATTTTGTGTCTAACACTTACAAATTTCAGGCGAATTTTATTTTTGAAATAACATCTTAATTTCATAATTTGCATTTACCAGTTGAAGACCAATGAAATTCGGACGCAACAGGCATTAATTAACACGAACTCGTATCACATTCAACCCTCCCACCCTAATCTTCAAAACCCTAAATTTTGGTATGTACCTATATTTTAATTTTGCACCAAAAAATCATATACTTTCTTTTTATATTTCCAATTTTTGTTAATTACTTTATCTTTTGTTTATATTCGTTATAAGAACATTTTATTCCATCAAAACAAGTTAATTGGTATTAATTGAAAAATTTTCAAGCACTTAGGGGAACGGCCCCTTATTAATGGACATGAATCAATTGATAGATTATAATATATTTTTGCATGGCTATATACATATATATATATATATATATCTAGTTTTATGCTATGCACTGATACTATTTTGTTAGGATTTTGCAGAGTGATGGTGGTACGAGGAATTCAATTAATGAGAGGACAATTGGGACTTTTAGGACAATTTTTTGTTTATGAATTATAATTAATTAGATAATATTGTCATGATGGTAGTTAATTTCACAATGAGAATTTTAAGTACTTTGGCGTACTAGATCCCCAAACCCATAATAGTGCTCCATCTCCAATCCTACACTCTAGATGTGCGACACATGTAAATCTTGAAAATTTACTTAACGGCAAAATATTTAGTCTTGTTAATTGTATTTTTTCTATTATCTAATCAGATAAGGAAATCTCTTTTTTGGTTATCCATTTAATTCTCTATTCCATCTCCTATTCCATGTATAATATTTCGCCATGTGGCTAGTTGGCAGATTAAACATAACAGAGATTGTAAATGTTGTTAATTTAGTATACAAGGAAACTCCAATATCACTTGAAAACTTATCAAAAAATAGATGCATATCAAAGTTGGAATCTTACACACACAGAAAAAAAAAAAAAGCAAACAAGAAATAAAAAAACATCACAAGGGTTCTATCTCGCACAATTGCCAAGCCTATGCAAGCCAAAAATCTGCAATCTCTCTCCTTCGCCAACATATTTTGGTTTTTTCAGTGAGTTTCAATATTTTTTTTTTCTTATCTATGATAAAATAGATAAAGGGGGAAAAATAAAGCTTTTTGGTCTTCAATTTGCTACTATTCTTGAATTTCTTGAACATAAATCATCACAATAGAGCAACACAATGGTGGGCTAGTATATTCCTCAATGAATGACCCCTCACATGCCTGGAATTTTGCCGAAAAGATTTTGTTATAAATGGTCAGCATTTTTTTTACAATTTTTCATTCACTGGCTAATTAGTTATACATTAGGGATGTTTCAAAAATTAATTAGTGATGAAGTTCTGATTTGCTACAAAGGCCACAAATTTATGTTGAGAACAACAAATATTGCATTTTTGGAAGAGTGGTATATATTGTTATGTGGGTTAAGTTGGTGAGAGTTGTTAAAGTGTTCAAGTAAATGCTTTAGAGAAAGTCCATCAGAAAACTGTTGTTTCTAATACTAGTCCATAATTTTTCAATCATGGCTTCTGTTTGCCTCTCTTGGACTTATTTCAATTGTTTGATTTTTCTCCATACAGTACATAATACATAAGATTTCTATGGAGATGTAGCTCAAATAGTAGAGCACTCACCTTGTAAGCGAGAGGCTCGAGGTTCAATTTCTCAAATCTCCAATCAAGTATTATTATTATTATTATTATTATTAGTATCATCATCATTTTGGTTCTTCATCTACAGGGACCTCAAATAATTTCTTCTGTTCTACATATTATATATTTCATCTATATAGTCTCATGAAGAAAATGCAAAGCAATCACCGCCTAATTTACTTTGACATGCCTTTCCCTGTAGTTGGTGATTCAGACCAGGAATTTAGTGTAAGTACTGTGATTTTTTTATTTTTCCTTGACTAATTACTGCAGGGACATGCTGTGTGGGTCATATAGTCATACATTCAACCAAGTGAAGATATGTCAAGTATTAACTAGCAGTTGGAATATGTCAAGTATTAACTAGCAGCTGTTATTGCAAGACTGCATTCTACTAAGTGAAGATATAACATTGCATGAAGATGAACATCAGTTTGTATTATTTGCATTTCTAAGTAATCAATCAATTTCTATGCTTAGCCAACATTCATATGAAATCTTTTAATTGTCATTCTTTAAGCAGTCTTATAATATGGGATGATTTAAATAGCTTTTTCATGTCACCATACTGATAATTGTGTGATTGGAAACGATATGATCCATAGAGAAGCGAGGTTAACTAACAAAAAAAAAAGAAAAATTAGAGAATTTTCCTACTGCCTCTAAAATTATGCAAGTCAACAAGAAAAGGGTACACATTGTTTCTAATCTTCCTCTGCACCTGTTCTACTACATTGCTCTAGTTGATCCATGATTTGCATACATGCATATACAATGTTGTCACACATGTTACTGGCGACAAGTCATTGTTGACCAGATTCCAAGTTGTTTAATCCTTCAACTAGTAGCACCATATGTATTGTTGACTTTATCACATTGTCCTTGATGCAATTGGAGCCCCTCATCTCTTTGAGGCATGACAAGTTGTTGCTATACAAAGCAATTAATAAATTTAGACATAAGTTCGATAAAGTAAAATAATAATACCATTGTAACTATATATTTCACTACCTATAGCAATCTTGTCATGCTCGTTTCACATTGTTGGTCTTTTCTTGAAGAGTAAGCTTGAAAATAAAGTGGCTAGTGTGCTATTGGATCAAAAACCTAAAAAAAAATAGAAGAAATGTAGATAATTATAAGAATTTTCCTATTTTCTTATAAAAAATATATTAGAAGGCTAGCTTGTGTATATGGTACTTGTTTAGCACTTGACAACGAATGCCCTCCAACAAGGTAAACCGTGTTTAGATTAGAACCACCAACCAAATAATCTTGGAATATCAAAAGCAAAAAGAGAAAAGATAATAATGTGAGAAACATATACAAAAAGAAATAAGTGAAAAATATTAAAATCATATAAAACTTGAAAGAAAAATAATAATAATTGCTATAGAAAACCTAGGATGATTGAGTCAAGGAAGATAATGAACCAAACTCACTAGAAGTAGCACCATTTAGACCATTTCTCTCATAATCAAGAATATATATGTATTTAACCAATTTTTAATACAAAAAAAACATTCAATAATAACAAGATGCACAATCAACTACAACAATATAATATTGTTATAAAGAAGAGAAAAATCTAATTGTTGTTTTCATGTACATTTGCATTGTTTAATGAAGATACGTTAGTTTGCTTTGGCTTTTTTATTCTTATGCTCTTTAACAATCCACTCTTTGGTCTTTTTCCTGATCTTACAGGTTGCTTCTCTTTCTTTTTCCATCCTTTTATTGAAATTTCATTGGACACATTTTCATCCTCATCCAAAGAAACAATATTTCTTCTAGATACGTCAGGACTAGAAGTGTTCATCACCATTCTTGGTAAACGATCTTTTTGCATAATAGATTTTGATCTGAGAGTTCTTTTCTACTCTCCAAACTTGCATCAACTTCTTCCATCACTCTAAGAAGACCGAATTTTGCAATTTTTAATGTTTCTATCGTTAAAGCAACTCGTGCCACTAATTGATTAGTCAAACTACACAATTCTTTGTATTGAACTCCAATTAACTTCTTTTCATCCTTCTCGCTCAAAGATTCACCAAACTCAACACCAAATCCAAAAGTCTGTGCTCCAACTATATTTTTTTGGGCTTTTTGGTCCATCTTTTCAAAATGTATACCTCGGGAATGTTGAGAATTTTTCTTGAAGAAAGCACTTTGAGGGCATGCGAACATAAAATTCCACCGAACTCAAACTTTTTGCAAATACATGAAACCTTACTTTGAGATGAGTCATACACAATTTTTTGGTGACAATGTTTTTTGAAAGGAGTAATCTTATACTCAGAAATTTCACCACTCTCCTCACATAATTCAACTTTAGAATCATCAGCCTTGTGCACCTCATTTTGAAACAATTCAAACTCTTCATGCGTATAGACATTAGTTGCATGCTTCAATATTTCAACTGGAAAATAAACTTTCGATGTAGTTTGACTAGTTCTTAAATCTGCTTTAAGCTCTTCATAATGGCGGTCCTCAACCAATCTATCAAAATGATGGAAAAATTGTAATAAGTTATGTTTATAGCTTACATACCTTTTGAGAACGTTGTTCATACTTTCACTATGCTGAGTAGTTGTCATATCCGCACAAAATACTTTTCTTCCATAAACTAGTGCCCATTTCTCTTTAATTTTGAACATCCTATCTAGCCACTCATTAGTTTGAATGCCATATTTCTCCAACATTTCTTTCCATTCCTTTAGAAATTCTTCCTCTTCCTCGTAATCATAAACACAAGAACCAAAGTCCTTAGAAAAACTTTTAAATTGTGCAAAGACACTGCTTAAATGGATTGCTGCATTTTGATAGATCTGACAAATGCACAAGCGATGATGTATAAAGTCATGTTGTTGCTAAAGCTTTTGGCATTGCCACGTCTTGGTCAATAAGAATCGTTTTAGGCTTTTTGCCTAACATGGCTCTGGCGAAGTGTCTAACAACCAAATAAATGTTGATGCAATTTTGTCATATAACAACGCTGCACCAAACACAATAGTTTGCTTGTTGTGATTTACTCCAACAAATAGTGCAAATGGACGACCCTCTTTATTTTTCCTATAAGTTGTCTCAAAGCACACCACTTTACCAAAATAAACATAATCTGCTATCATCCCAAACTATATTTGCTACCAAATCGTCCTCATCAACTTGAATAGTATAAAAGAAATTCAGATCATCCAATTGCCTTTGTTGCAAGTACTCAATTACACATCCAATATCACCTATTTTGATTTGCACAGTTCTTTTCGAACGTAACTAATTCTTGTAATCTTCATAAGTAAACCTAATATTCTGATGCCCGCCTAATTGATTAGTGATCAAGGTGTAGCCTACTCGTGGTGCTATTCCTGATCTATCTATAGCATCTACTTTTGATTTGTGTGCATCATCCATATCTCTATGGGACCTCAAAAATTGAATTTTATTTGGGCTTACTACATCATGATTATGTTCGGCCACAAAATTGACAATCTTATACTTGCTAGCAACACAACAACAAATTCGCACCTTTGCATGACAACCTATACGTTGTGGTGTACGACGTGATTTAACATTGACATCTCTTTTATCTAGTTTTCTACGACCTTCTCGTGAAGAACAAAATGTCCTGTCCAAAATCCTCCCTTGCCTATTTGAATGCATTGTACGCCTTCTGACACTAAATCCAGCTAACTTTGCATACACGTTATAAAAATCATAAGTTGCTTCTTCACTGTCAAACACCATTCCAATTTTTAGAACTTTCCCCTCCAGAATAATTGAGTGTCGTTCAATTATGAGATCCGTATCACCGCCATTCTCAAAAGAATCCGCTTTTTCATTATTCAGCTTATCAGTGGAAAAATCCAACTTTCAACGCGGAGTAATATTAATAGAACTATCTTTTTCCATTGTTTACAAAGTACTAATGAGATCTGTAACAAATAATATTTGTGAATAAGGGAAAATTAAATAAATAAATAATTTATCAGTAATGTGGTTCATGCTCTGGAATTATTGGTTTTCTAAATTTTCCTTGATTTATCACAAGTGTATTGACAAACTAGACATTCATATATTCTGATAAATAAAGCTGGATAAATTATGCTTTCATATATTCCACTTGTTTGCTAAATTTTTGCAGCTGCGAAGGTACATGGGACTTTTCAAGTTTGATGTGATTTTCATGCAACTTTTAAAATGACTACACCAACTAGATAGCACCAAACAACTAATCTATAAACTTGTTTAACAATCAAACATGAGCACTTAACATGAGACAATTTCAACATGACATACATATATATACAAATTTATGTTCAAGAAATTCAAGAATAGTAGCAAATTGAAGAATATAAAGCTTTATTTTCCCCCCTCTATCTATTTTATCATAGATATATATATAAAAAAAAGATTATTGAAACTCACTACAAAAACCAAAATATGTTGGCGAAGGAGAGAGATTGTAGATTTTTGGCTTGCACAGGCTTGGCGATTGTGCGAGATAGAACCCTTGTGATATTCTTTTCTTTTCTTGTTTGCTTTTTTGTTTCCGTGTGTGTAAGATTCCAACTTTGATATGCATCTATTTTTAATAAGTTTTCAAGTGATATTGGAGTTCCCTTGTAGACTAAATTAACCGTGTTCAAAATCTCCATTATGTTTAATTTGCCAACTAGCCACGTGACGAAATATTATACATGGAATAGGAGATGGAATAGAAAGATAGAATAGAGGATCCCGTTCAGTTTTTATCATGCGTTTTGATTCGAATTCTAAAGAGAGAATATTAATTTCCATAGTTACTTCCAGCTTTGTAGGGACATTTTTTTTAGTAAATTGCAATGTTTTGTAGGGAAGTAGAAAAAAGATTTCCTTACCAGACTAAATAAGGGAAAACATATAATTAACGGGACTAAACATTCTACCGTTAATTAAATCTACCAGATTTACATGTATCGTACATCTAGAGTGTGAGGCACGGGATGAGACATTATTATGGGGTAGTGGATCTAGTCATATGACCTTCTAACGGCATTTACATAGATATTTGTAAAAAGAGAAAAACGGATTTCCACTCAGATTATATTTTGCCATGCGAACTAAGGTTTGACTTTTGAATGACTCGACGAGCTAATCTCAAGCTTCATCATTCTTATACAAGCTCGAGCTCGAACTCTAAAAGAATAGCCTCCTCCATTTTGAGCTCAATTAAATTTAGTCAAGCTCGAGTTATCAAAATCAGTCAAGCTTGACTTATTTACATTCCTAATCGAATTTAATAAGATCATATTTTTGTTTTCATAAATTTATTAAGGTCGATGCTAAATATTACAGTGCATGAATATTAGTGAATATCCAACCATACTTAGGGCCATATTATCTATTTTGTTGTTTATGATTTGGGAATGGGGTATTACAAATTTACAATTAGTTTCTGGGTTTGGATTTAATTAAAGATTTCCATTGTTTTAATTTTATGGGCCCAACATAGCGACATCAAATTTCTATTGGAAAAGTTTATTTTCTATAGTTAAATTTTTGGGTATGAATGAAATTTAAATTAATGATGAATTGGTGCAACTCTTTATTGGTCTCGTTTTTTGACCGGATCGGTGCAACTCTTCATTATAAACGATTATGTCCTTTGATTTAATAGGTCTTTAGTGAAGAATTACAACCCTTCAAAGCTACATTTCATTTTCTATAAATAGAAGGCATGCAACCAAATTAATTCATTGGTTGTTAATGAATTCATTAGTGAAAATTCAATGAAAACTTATTTGATAATGTCTCACATGTCATTTAGTTTCGAGAGTTCTATATACTTTAAATTCGATAGTTCTTGTGATTTGTACTGCTGCAATCTCAAGAAATTCGATCGTTGTATCTTAGGAGACGATTGCCAGTTAACCGTAAGCACCAGGGCAGGGCAAATTCGTCTTAAAGACAAAGATAATAACTCTTGTCTCGACCTATCTATTACAATTTTGAAATCACACATGTTACTTTTTCCAACAATTTCTAGATTCCTTTGGAAGAAAATGATGGATCAATAATCACTTAAAACTAATTTGGAACCTAGGTGCATGTCGTAATGTGAGCTCATATTGAATTAAGCTTTGATTTGGATAGTGATGAAGAAGTTAAAATGTTTTCCTAGATCTGATTTTATAAAGAGTTTTAATTTCTTGGCACACAGACAAAGAAGGGCTTTAGCTAGCCCTTTTTATTTTATTGTCTCATGAATATTGTTAATTAAGTAGGAAATGGATATATCTTCTAGAGTTTTTGCTTTTAAATATATGTTTTTGCAGAGTTGTACTTAATTAATAGGAAGATTCACAGATTTGTCCTACGAATTAAAGAGAATGTTTTCTTGGTTAATCTTTGTTGTTCTTACGGTGCAGCAAATATTGGAAAGCCCATTCAACTCATGCTCTTTTTCTCCCCATTTTTGCTTCATGTTTTTGTGTTCACCTGTAAATGGAGGAATCAATGTTATCATGTGAATTTTTTTTTTATAAATCTTCTTTTTTCCAGATCTAAATGTTAGCATTTTAGTTTCTATTACAAATAATCCAAAAAAAATGTTCATACAACCCTGTATCAAAGTATGTATTTTCAAACCAAAAAGAAAAAAAAAACAAATTAAACCATGTAAAAAATAAATGATTATGCAAACACCAGGTCCTGACATTAAGAATTTGAAGATGATGCATCTCTCCTGAATGTTATTGCCCTGGAACGAACATAAACATGGACACAGGCAAGTTCGTGTTGAATTTCTGTTGATTTTGTAATGCTTTTTTTTTTTTTTAAAAAACACCAAAAGAACTTAATTGCTCAAAGAGTCCGAGTGAACAATACATGAAATGAAATCAGGGATATCAATGTCCCCTTCATCGAAAGTAGACGAGTACCTAGCTAAACAGTGAGCAGCCTTATTTCCCGAACGTCGAACTTTTGATATGGACCAACTAGGGATAAGTGATAAAATCTCTCTAATATCTTGCAAAATATTCCCAATGCTAGAAGTATCCTCATATGGCATAAGCAATTTATCGAGCATTTGTACGCAGTTGCCTTCAATCACTACATCATCCCATCCCCTGCTCCGAGCCAATGATACGACCTCATAAGACGCACAGGCTTCCACAAATTCTGGGTCATACACGCCACACCCCCGTTTACAACGCCACCCAATACAATTCCCATTCGTATCTCGAGCAATTACGCCCATTCTAAACTCCCGTTTATCTCGAAACACCGCTCCATCAAAATTAATTTTAATGCACCCGTCCGGCGGCCGTTGCCACATCTCCTGCGCTCCGCTGAGGAATTGAGACGGGGGGGGGGGTCGACAGAGAATCAGAGAAAACATGTAAATAAGAGAGGGCGAAACTGGATACCTCAGTCGGAGTAGTGGATATCCCTTCCATAAGTTTTCTATTTCTACACCCCCATACTGCCCATGCCACCATTAGTGCCTTGCAGAATTCAGTGCATTCCAACAGTCTATGTAATCCTCGCAACCAACTCTCCGCTGAGTCTTGCCAGTTTGAGATGCATCTCCATGGCAAGTGGCTAAGGGCCCAAACTTGCCTCGCAAAATGACATTCCAGCATGACGTGCTTATCATCTTCAACCCCATATTCACACTACGGGCAGCACCCGCTGGTGTCACATTGTCTCGCTTGCAAACGCCGTGTTGTCGGAATCGCCCCATGGCACAAACGCCATGCAAAGATCTTCACTTTGGGAGGAACGCGCGCTGACCATAGAAATTTCCAGCTGGGAGGCGTTGAACCACTAGCCTGTATCTCATCTTGGACAAGAGAGTGATAAGCACTTCGAAGGGAATAGCGGCCGCTCTTAGTAGCATGCCAAATAAGCACATCATGTCATGGTGTTCGACCAAGAGGAATAGAGCATATTAGGTCTACGTCAATAGCGAGGAAAATATCCTTGAGTTTGTTGAGATCCCATTCCATACGGCCTACAATAAGAAGGTCGCTTACCTGAAGATGGTCCAAGAGAGGGTTACACGGCGTGATAGGGCGAATAGGTGAGTGGTCGCGGCAACCAAGGATCATGCCAAACACGCACACGCGTCCCGTCCCCCACACGCCATCGTGTACCTCGCCGTAGCACCTCTTGGGTTGCCCAAATACTCCACCAAGTAAACGGCGGTCGATTCCCAATCCTGGCGTCAAAAAAATTCATATCAGGGTAGTACCGGGCTTTGAGAACCCTACTCAGCAAACTATTCGGCATTGTGATAAGGCGCCATACTTGTTTCCCTAACATTGCAAGATCAAAGGCCTTGAGCTGACGAAATCCAAGGCCCCCATCAAACTTTCGTTCGTATAAGGTCTTCCAACTCAACCAATGAATTTTTCGAGTACCTCGATTATTCCACCAAAAACTAGCCATAAGCAACTCAATGTCCCTTAGCAAGCTATCCGGCAATTTAAAACAGCCCATTGCATAAGTTGGGATAGCTTGCAGAACCGTCTTGATAAGTATCTCTTTGCCCGCTTGTGAGAGTAATTTTTCGAACCAACCCTGAATGCGCTCCCATACCTTAGAGCGGATCCCTGCAAACACTTCTCTCTTCGAACGACCCACAATCCCCGAGAGCCCAAGATACTTGGCATGATTCATCTCTAACTTCACACCCAATCTGTCCACCAAAAGTCGCCTAGTCTCCCCCTCCATGTTCCGGCTAAATACCACAGTTGATTTGTGGAGACTGATTTCCTGCCCCGAAATTCGACAATACCTCTCGAGCACTTGATTAATCCCATCTACCTCGTTCTCAGTGGCACGAGTGAAGATCAACGTGTCATCAGCAAATAGAAGATGAGATATCTGCGGGGCGCCCTTGCAAATTGCCACCCCTTGAATAACTCCCCGTCTCTCTGCATCATGTAATAAGCAACTTAAAATCTCTGCACAAACTAAGAAAAGGTAAGGTGATAGAGGGTCACCCTGGCGGATGCCCCTCTGGGGGAGAACGTTTCCAAATGAGGACCCACCCAAGATAAACGAATATGACACAGAACGCACACATAGCATGATTAAATCTACAAAAGATTCATGAAACCCTAACCTCCGGAGACCCCGTTCAAGAAAAGGCCATTCCACCTTGTCATATGATTTGCTCATATCCAGCTTGAGAGCCAAAAAGCCCTCCCTGCCACTAGACTTACAGTTGAGAAAATGGTTCAACTCATACGCCACAAGAATATTATCGGTGATCAAGCGGCCGGGTACAAACGCACTTTGGAAAGGTGAAATGACATTATCTAAGAAAGGCTTCATCCTATTTGCAATAGCTTTTGTAGCAATTCGGTACACAACATTACACAAACTAATGGGGCGGAGTTGGGCCATGGTTTCGGGTCGGTCACATTTAGGAAGGAGGACCACATGTGTATAATGAAGTTTAGGGTTAAATTGTCGGTGGTTTAAAAAATCAAAAATGCAATTAAGAACATCCCGACTTCACAATGTGCCAAAATTTTTGAAAAAATAAAGGAGGCATACCATCGGGCCCCGGAGATTTTAAGGGGTACATCTGAGACAAGGCTTTCATGATTTCTTTGGTATTGAAAGGTTCTAGCAGACTCGCGTTCCATTCAGGTAAAATTCTTGGAACCACACATGCCAGGGCCGCCTCAATCTCGCCTGCGTCCGGGTGACTAGTCGAGAAAATATGCTGAAAATAGTCTACAATTACATCTTGGATATCCTCGGCAGTTTCACACCACTCTCCGTTTCTATCTCTAAGTTTGTCAATATTATTTTGTTTAAAACATCTTGTAGCTTGAGCATGAAAAAATCGGGTGTTTCGATCACCCTCTCTCAACCACTGTGCTTTTGCCCGTTGTTTCCAACGAATCTCTTCTTGTGCGAGAAGTTCTTCAAGTTGAGCCTTTAAAATGTGCTCAGCGCACTTTGTCTATGCTGTTATCGTCCCCTTTTTAAGTTCTCGAAGTCGTTCTTCCAGGTGAGAAATTTGTTTTTTAGAATTTCCCACTTCGGCTTGGCTCCAATTGATAAGTCCAATCCTGCACTGCTCCACTTTCGCCCAAACACCATCATGTGTCAGAGAAGACACAGGCGATGAAATGAGAAACAAGAATAAAACCGCAGACAAAAACAATAATAAGAAAGAAAGAACGAAGTGAAGCGAGAGGGTCTAAAGCACGATAGGGTTTAAAGAACGGGGGATTAGAAGACGGCCACAACTCTCATAACAAGAGGATGAAACTCTCATGACGAGAGAAAAAAAAACCCTCATGACAACGATTTTGTAATGCTAAAAATATAAATTTTCGTGTTGAACATAAACACAGGACACAGAATGAGTTGTTGATATCATCATGTCTTATTAAATTCAAGGATGGTATAATATATATATATATATATATATTATGCAACAAGGCATCGAATTTGACAAATTAATCTTGTCAATTAATTAATCTAATCCTTGACCTGGTGACATTATTAATTACAAAAACATGCAATGGTTTTTTAATTTTCTGTCCTGGCCTATACTTTCTCTATTTAAAGAAAAAGAGAAAGAAAATAACCTTCAATAGAGAGACCAGAAGAACCTATCCCTGTGTTTCCATGTCCCTCACATTTAGCAAGCCAACTACCCAAAAAATTAAAAAGGTAAAGCAATGTCGAGTTCAAATGTCAAATTAAATGATGAATGCTACAGTAAATGAGTCAAACCCAAATGAGGTCAGCCAAATTCATGAACTATGACAACGACTTATGAACCATTTCCATTTGAAAAATCATTAAGTGGTGTATTTAGCTATTAGATTTAAATATGACATTAATATTAGTATATTTAAATCCAATAAATAAATAAATACACTATTTAAGTTATACCCAATTAGGTACCATAAAATTTTTACTAGGACCACTTTTTAATCTAAAACCCTAAAGGCTAAAATAAATGGGTGTATCGAATTTTTCTACTTATACATTGTTGATTTAACTATCTCTACCACTAATCTAACCATCTAAATAGGCAGAAAACAAAAAGTTGTTTGCTGACCAGTTTTTCTAAGTTCCTTTTTTTATTTATTTATTTCTTTAGTTTTTACAATATATATGTATATAGATGTAGTTATATATACACTTAGAAATTATTTGTATTTTAAATGTTATAATATATTTATTGAATATTTCTCTGTATTTTATTTTTGACAATATATTTGTATATAGATATGGTTGTGTATACACTAAGAAAACAGTAAAAATAATTTGTATGTTAAATTTTATAATATATTTATTGATTTTTTTTTGTATTTTATTTTGTTTCACCATCTCAAAATGTAGACCATATATTGATATAAACCTAGTGGAATGTGGACCATTGATCATTGTTAAATAAGATCTCAACCATTCAGTTTTATAATGCAGATATCCTTCCAGTGGCTGACATATAATGGCACAAATGTCATTTTGTAGATGAAAATCCATAAAAATTGCATCAGTAGTGCGTGAAGCGTGTGAGGGTTTTCTTTGCACCATTTTCAAATTGTCAAGGAGGTTTTTTGCTAATTTTCTTTTCATAGGATTTTTCTTCATAACTGGGAATTTCATTGGGGTCTAATGGAATAAACTCATTTTGTTTTTACGATTATTATTTTCTAAATTCCCCGTGAGCTACAGAATGATGAAATCATAATATTCTGTGGGCTATATAATTACTATGATTTGAATTAAAACATCTCATTTTGACTCGCATTTTGATAAATGAACACCGAAAAGTATTATTATAATTCATGCCATAAAACTTAGTATTTACTTATAAAAACATACAATATAAGCTACTTAAAATGATCATCAAACAAGTTAGGAGGGTAAGGGTAATTTTTCATATATTGGGGTGTTTCTTGTAATTTTACCAGACTTTAGGGTGGTAACTATAATTTGCCCTAACTTTAGTAAGGGCAAAAATGACCGTTTTTGGATTCTGTCAGACTAAAATTGACCCCCCTCAAATTATGAGGGTAATAGTAATTTCCCATGTGTAGGGTGTTTTATGTAATTTTACTATATCTCAGAAGTGGTAAACGTAATTAGGCCTAAAAAATATATATATAGTTTGAACTTTGAAATTAATTATTAAGATTCTTTATTAATATCTAGGAACAAATTTATGTTAACGAAATTATTTGTTTTTATTTTGGAGGTTGAGAAATGTTTTGCAAAAATAAAACCATAGCAAGCAGGCCTCCTGAGTTAATAATGGTGTTGATTAATTAGTATGGAATATATATTTATTTTTTGATGCACGTATCACGTATCTTGAAATTAAATGCCATAACAAGATGTAATTAATTATGGTATTAACTAGTGTAAAATATTTCCCTTTGGGTGAGTGTGTGTGGCGTTTCGGTTATCTATATTTTATAGGGTGTTTCGAGTTGATTGTTTACATTTTACGTATCTTGAAATTAATTAAATGCCACAAGATGCAATTTAATAGTTGAATGTATAGTCAGTCTTCATCTTGTACTACACATAACTAATGAGTTAATCACATTTTATGCAACAAGGCATCGATCGAATTAGACAAGTTAATCTTGTAGATTAATTAATCTAATCCTTGACCTGGTGACATTATTAATTACAAAAACATGCACATTAGTTAAAGTGTTAGTCTTAATTACCTGGCTAACTGTTTGCATAAATTTTCTCCGGCCCCGCCGAAGTGGCCGCTCAGGGTTCGAACCGGTTGAGTTCGATTGGAAAACAGCCAATTCGAAGTGAGCTTTCTCGTGTTCGGGTGCGGGCATGCCAGTGTGCAGGAGCACACAAGTGGAAGTCTTGTGTTTCGAAGTGAAAAAATGCAGTTCGAAGTGAAAACAAAAATATAATACAATCCGAAATGAAAAATGTAACGCGCCTAAGACTTCTATCTGAAAAATGATTGAATCGGAGTAGGCAAACACTACCCCTGAGGTTCTATTTGCCTACAACTCAATGTAGGACTTAACAATTTAACACTCTCAAAATCGAAAAAGGGTCGAAAAGTTTAAATCGAACAGAAAATAAATTCGAAGACGATGGATACTCGCCAAATGGACTTTACAGAACTCGACTACAAACACACGCATTGATGACTCGGGCCATATCTATGACCGAGATGCATTGAGCAGTTCTTAAGAACTCTAGCTACAAACTGGCCACATTGATGACTCTGGCCATATCTACCTGTGGGCGTATTCAAAGGCTGTTCACTCCGACGAGCATTGATTGACTTCGTTTGTACTCCTCTTCATGCATGCGCTCGATATGAATGCCGGATACCACTCCGTCGCATTGACATCTCACCTCGAACCGGACCCAATCCGAGTGAGTGATGGCTACGACCTTGTGACGTTACGGAATGAGTGCATTGATATCCTCACTTCGAGCCGAATGAGGTATGGCTACAAACACCCGTAGTGGTTTTCTACCTACTTGAACTAAAGCTATTCTTTGTTCATTTAAGCTAGAAAATCAGAGAAGTGTGGACTTCTTGATTGAGAGAGTTGTGTTGATTGTTGATTGACGTTGTGTGTCCATGCTGTGAATCCAGCTCCTTTTATAGGCTTCAGGCTACAACCACATTCCTTTATTTTTGGAGTTGGATGACTTCAAAAGACTTGATTATTTGAAATGGATGGACCTCCTTATTTGTTGCTATGGCAGTTATGCCATCTCATTTGCATTTTAAATTTTCAGCAACACATGACTTTATTTTAGGCATGTGCAGATGCCTATTTTTAGCCATTTCCTAACAACCCCTAATTGTGAGGGATTTGAATTTAAATCTATTATTATATTTATTTTATTTTATATTTTTGGCCGATTGGGCCATGGGCAGTTATTTCATTCCGGCCTGGGCCTAATTAATTCATTTCGGCGTGGCGAAAAGGGCCAAAACCAGCCCACTCCGATTTTATGCAAAAATTTATTTTTTGGGCTCAAACAATGCCCCCCCGCAAGTTGTGATCAATTGCAAGATTTGATCATAACTTGGTTAAAACTCCTCCTAACTTGTGCCCTTGATTTGGCGACTTCTTTATTCATGTCGCCATGTACGATTTGGCAACTTAGCTCTCTCCATAGGCATGAACAGAATGAAGAAAGAAATATTTATTTAAGCAATGACTATCACGTCACCAATTGCCATAATAAAATTTGGTAATCAAGCCATATTAATATGATAAAATAAAAATAAAACTAAGTTACCTGAACCCCACTTCGTTGGCAGCTTCCCTTCTAGATCCATCTTCTCTTTGCTTTGGGATATTTTAAGCCATACTTTGGCTCATTTTCGTACACATCCTTTTTTCTTTCGATCTATCAAGCTATCTGATTTGCTTGCATTAAGATTCCTTCAAAAAACATTTTAAATGTGGAAAAGAAATCCCTCAAGCGCATCGATAACATGATTCGTTCGAAATAGAAAATGACTCTAAGTTTGATTTGGCCTAGTGGCCATTTGACTTAGATTATTTTGGCGTTCCAATGGCAATGTTTCCCACAACGTAGGGATATATTTCTTAAGATATTTGCCATTTATCGGATCTCGGAGTAAATTTCCATCCATGCTTTCTAGCAAATAGGCTCTTCCCTTGGTTATCGAATGGACCGAAAATGGGCCTTCCCAATTGGGGCTCCATTTCCCAAACACAGCATCTCTTTTTTCCAAGGGGAAGACAACTTTGCACACGAGCTCACCAATTTGAAACCTCTTGGCTTTGACTTTTCTATCGTATGCTCGGGCAACTTGTCTTTTCTGAACCTCGATGGAGTCTAGCGCCTGTATCCTAATATTTTCTACTGCGTCCAATTCGTCCACCATCTTGTGATGTACTCTTCGATAGTGAGATTATTTTGATGAGCTATCCGTGCAGATCTCACATTGATTTCCATGGGTAGGACTGCATTGTGGCCATAAGTGAGTCGGAATAGGGTAGTCCCTGTACCGGTGCGTTTACTTGTTCGATAGGCCTACAATGCCTCGAAAAGCAGCAAATGCCATGCTCTAGGATTCCCTTCCACCATTTTCGAAATGATACCTTTTAAGGTTTTATTGGTGGACTCAGCTTACCCATTCCCTTGTGCATAATATGGTGTAGAAGGTGTGAGTTGGATGCCATATTCAGTGGCAAAAGCCTGAATTTCGGACCCTTGTGAACATGGTTCCCCTATCTGTTACGATAGTTTGAGGGATTCCAAATCTATGCACTAGGTGCTCTTTGATAAACTGCACTACCGTTCCTTGATCTGTTTGCTTGAGGGGAATGGCTTCTACCCACTTAGTGAAATAGTCCGTCGCAGTGATAATGTGGGTATGCTGCTTCGAAGAGGGAGAGAAAATGGCCCCTATTAAATCGATGGCCCAACATCGAAATGGCCAGGGCTTAATTATTAAATTCATTTCCTCCGCCGGCACTCTCTGAATTGGACCATGTAACTGGCATTTTTCACACCCTTTGGCCAGCCAATAGCAATCCTGCACCATTTTTGGCTAGAAATAGCCATATCTCTTGATTAACCATGCCATTTTGCGGCCACTCTGATGGGCCCCGCATACTCCTTCATGGACTTCCGTCATGATTTTCATTGCCTCATCTTGTCCGACACATTATAAGAGCACGTCATCATGACCTCGTCGGTATAGCAAGCTACTTCCCAGAACCACATAGTTAGCGGCTCTCATTTTGACTCTTCGAGGTGCTCCTTGGGAAGGATCATTTAAATACCTTAATATTGGTTCGCGCCAATCCTCAACTTGTTTCATAGTGCTTTCTATAGCGCACACATTGATCCTTTTGAAATGAGAGGGTTAGGCCTGCCTTGTGATGGTATAACTGGCGGCCATACAATTTTTGGGAAGCTCTGCTCCAGTGGCTATCTGAGCCAATTCATTGGCTTCGAAATTGGAGTTCCTAGCCACATGCTGAAACGTTACTTCGTCGAAGCCCATTAGTAAAGCATTTATCGTGGAGATATACCTATCTAGTATGGGATTTCGACATTGGAATGTACCTTGGATCAACTTAATAACGAGCTGAGAGTCTCCACTTACGCTGATACTGGATGCTCCTAACTCACGTAGTAATTCTAATCCAAGGATCAAGGCCTCATATTCTGCCTGGTTATTGGTGCATGGGAAATCGAACTGGACTGAAATGCCAGTCTTGATTCCTGATGGTGAAGTGACCACAATGCCAGCCCCAGATGCTTTGTCTGTTCGCGATCCATCGAATTGAAGGGTCCAGGGTTTCATGAATACTGATAGCATCTCAATTTGCTGAGCTACTTCGTCATCTATTTCGACAATTGGGTGGTCGGTAAGAAAGTCGGCCAAGGCTTGGCCCTTCACAGCTTTTTGTGGAACAAATTGTAGTTGATACTCCATCAGGTGGATGGCCCAACGGCCTATCCGACCACGTACTACTGATCTCGAAAGCATGTATTTGACCACATCGACGCTACTAATTACAAGAACCTTTACCGGTAGCAAATAATGCCGTAGCTTGATACATGCGAAATATAATGTCAAACACACCTTTTCGATCAGATGGTATCTTTGTTCTGTGTCATTCAAATGCCTGCTTAAGTAGTACACAGATCGTTCGAGACCATTTTTGTCGTCTTGAGCCAAAAAGGCTCCAATGGTCTTGTCAGCTGCCGAAATGTAAAGCTTAAGTGGTCACAGGAGGGGAAGTCAGAGCTTCCTTGATCTTATCAAATGCCTGCCCATGTTCTTCTGACCGTTCGAATTGGTCATGGTCTTTTAATTTTAATAAGGGTGAGAAAATCTTGGTTTTGCCTGCAAGGTTCTCAATGAACCTTCTCAAATAATTAACTTTTCCAAGAAACTGTTGAAGTTCTTTCTTGGTTCGAGGTGGTTGGGCGGCCAAGATGGCCTTTGCCTTGTTCGCTTCCACTTCGATTCCTTTCTTATGCACTAAGAATCCAAGAAAATGGCCTGCGGCCACTCCGAACACACATTTTAGCGGGTTTAACTTCTACTGAAATTTTCTCATCTTGTCAAAGGCCTTAACTAGGTGCTCTAAATGCTGAGCAAAGCTGGTAGACTTAATGATGAGATCGTCGATGTAAACTTTGACGAAGTCATTTATGTAGTCATGAAAAATGCAATTCATAGCTCGTTAGTATGTAGCTCCAGTATTTTTAAGGCCAAACGGCATAACTTTCCATTGAAAGGTACCAATGCCCCCCGGGCATTGGAATGCCAGTTTCGGGATATCCTCTTCAGCTACGAAGATCTGATTGTATCCTGCATTGCCGTCAACAAGAATTAAGTACTCATGCCCTGTGACGGCATCTATCATCATGTCGGCCATTGGCATTGTATACTCGTCTTTCGGAGATGCCAAATTTAAATCCCTGAAATCTATGCAAATTCTCAGTTTGCCATTCTTTTTGATAACTGGCACGACATTGGCCACCCATTCGGGGTATCTGGCCACTTCGATGAAGTCTGCTTTAAGAAGCCTTTGAATCTCTTCTTTGATCAATACACAGATTTCAGTCGGACATGCGTCGGAGAGGCTGTTTGCGTGGCTTAAACCCAGGCAAAATGGGTATTCGATGTTCCACCAAGTCCCTACTGAGATCCGGCATTTCATCATAATTCCATGCAAAACAGTCTTTGTATTTTTTAAGTATGTTGATCATGGCCTCTTTATCTTCTGGGCTTAATAAAGCACTAACGTATGTGGGCCTATGATCATTTTCATTGCCAAGCTCCACTTCGATGACAGGATCTTGAACCTGAATCCTAACGTCATCGAGTTTTGCCGGAGCGGCATTCAATTCCTTTAGTGTGATCCCATCCGTCGAAGTGAGATCCTAATCGTGCTCATAAATTACATCCACATTACAACTATAGTAATCGGAAAGGTCCTTGGCCAATAAGGCCAAAGTGTTATTTATTATTACTGATCCGGCGCTATCCGAAATTATTACAATTTCGTCTAAATCGACGTTATTCATGATCAATATTTTGAAAAGTAGAAAGCGGCCTTTCTTCGATGTTGCAAGGCCTGCTAACTTCCTTAGTCATTGCTACTTCTAAACTAACTAGCGCCACAGACGAAGTGGCACAAAGCGGACGGCCATATTTGTCCTGTCCAATAAATCGGTATGGTCCGACATTGTCGGAATAGTACCTAGCTTCTACTACATTCACATTGGCCGTGAACGGCCTTTCTTCCGCCTTCACTATTTCTGGTTCGTTCTCGCCATATCCCAAAAATACCAAAAACTGGTGTAAGGTGGAAGGGATGCACATGGCGGAATGGATCCAATCCCTTCCTAGCAAGGCATTGTAGGAAGTCTTCGCATCTATAACGAAAAAGGCAGAAGTGATTGTCTTACTCCCAATACTTACTTCGATTGGCAGTATCCCCATGATGTCTGCTTTTCCTCCTGCAAAATTGTTGATCACCACATCTGTCTTAAGAAGATCATCCTTCTCCTTTCCGATGCGTCTTATGGTTTGGAGAGGCATGATATTCACTGCGGCTCCATTGTCAACCAGCATTCTTCCAGTAGGCTTGCCATCGAGATGGCCAGCTACGAAGAGAGATTTTACATGTTTCGCCATACTTGGCGGCAGTTTTTGGAACAAAGCCTTGATCTCTTCGACTGTCTTACTCTTCTGGACTGTCTGCTCGGCATTACTTACAAAGAAAGCGACCGGTTCACTGTCATCCCAAACTTCATTGCTTTCACCTGTATTACCCTGAGAATCACCTTTAGCATTAGTATCGGAAAGGAATGCCCATACCATGTTACATTCCATGTTGATAGCATCGCCACTGGATGACGGTATGTCCGTGGTTTCCATTGGCAACTCCTTGTCGATCTGGTTTAGTTCATCCATCTTTACGATCCATTCACTCAGATCGTCCTCTCCGATATTGTCTGGTCTGCTTGGGACACCATTCTTTGATTCATCACTTTCTAGTATTATTGGGTCAGCAATCTTTCTCTTCGATTGACTGTCAGTCGGGGTGATTTTCTGGCTTCTTAGCTCTGTTGACATCACTGCCTTACCTTTGATGGGTTTCATTGTTTCTCTTTTGAGTATTTCAGCTTCTTTCCGTTGCCTCAAATGTCTTCGGTACTGTGTTCTCGTCATCTCACGAGGACTTCTTCCGTTTGGGAACTTAGGATGCCTTACTGCCGTCCAACGTCCTTCCTGGACTGCTGGCGGTTTAATGAACCTGGAATGAACCGGCTCTCGAGTTGGTTCATGTCTTCGAGGTGGGCTAGAGGGTGCCCTCCTTTTATCACTTCTGTTAGTCCTTCGGAGAGGACTTCGATTTCTCTTATCCCGATTTTCTCGCAATGGACTGCCATTGGCACAACACCCCCCGAGCATGTGAGGGGGATATGGCACCATAGGCGGCTGTGGAACCATGGAAAAGCTAGCCATGGGATTGGCCCAAGGATAGTAAGCTCCCGCTGGATAGACCTATGGCATTGTTGCCATTTCGGAATGACATCTAGCACAGAGGCCCAATTGCCATCCTGACTGTGTCATTTCCTGCTCAGTTTGTTGGTTTTACTCCCTCCGCCTAAAATGGTTCTTTGTCAATTCCCATTTCCTTATTGATCCATTCCGGCAGAAAGAGCTAACGTGCCGTTGTCTAGGCAGCTCTGTATCATCCATCTGAAAACCAAACAATCATTAGTGTTATGAGTCCATGCATTATGAAATTTACAGTACACTTTGCCTTCCAGCTCTTTGGCCGTTGGCATTCTATGATCATTAGGTACTTTAATTTTGCCATCAGCCAATAAGTGATCAAAAATAGCTTCGGTTTTTGAGACATCGAAACCTATAGCGCCTCTCTATTTCAGAATGAAACTCTGGTTTATTTAGCATGCCAGGAGGCATTTTGATGTGAGGCTGTAATGCCCTTGGTTTTATCAAAGCCGAGCAAACCGTGTTCTTTTGGCAAACGACTTGGGCTAGGCCCACTTCGTTCTCCCATTGTTCTTTTTCGACACTGACCAAGTCATCTTGGACTTCGGCTAGGCCTACTTGATAATGAGTGGCCTTGCCTTGATGACTTCTTCAATTTTCTTCTTTCAAAAGTTTTTCATATTCAGTGACATGCCTAATTAAGTCAAAAATTGATGCAAATTGTTGGCCAAACATTTTCTTTTTTAATTCGAGGTGCATGCCTCCTATGGCCAAACTTATATAACTTTCTTCGGCCATGATCACTGGGCAAAAGTGTCTGGCCCGGACGAATCTTCCCATGTATTCCTCGGCTGACTCCCCGGGCATTTGTCTCATATTGGTTAACTCCGATATGGATACCTCAGGGGGTAGTCGGTAGAAATGACTGTGAAAAAGATTCTCCATAGTTGGTCAGTCGGGTACAGACCCAGGTCTAAGTCTGATGCACCACAAAAAAGCTTCTCCAGTTAATGAATTCGGAAATAAACATAATTTTAGGTTTCCGTCCATTCCGATCTCACCACATTGTGTGGTGAATTTAGCAATATGTTCAATTGTGGTTTGTGACCCATCCCCGTTAAACAAAGTAAAAACTGGGATCCTAAACCCCGGGGGAAAAGGAATCGCGTCAATATGAGGGGGATAGGGGCGAGAATACCTGGGTGGCGAGGCTGATCGTTTATGCCTTGCCAACTCCTGTCGCAACATTTCCTGTATCTCTTGTCGAGACACGGCTGTGTTGTCATTTCGATTAGTGGCAGGTTGGGGTCTTTCCGCCACATGTGGCATTGCATAGGGGATTTCAGGTCCATCAAAATGATCCCGAGAGCCTTCCCCTTCCAAGAGTACTCCTCTGGATTCGAACGCCACTCTTTTGCCAGTATCCATGTTGGGGTGTCTTCCACGGCGATCATTACCTCCAGTATTTAATCGTTCTGGCCGTGCATCGGCAAAGTCAGGCCTGTGTCGTTGTTCGGCCTCATTTCGTCGTGGAGGTTCTCTCACCGGTGGAATGTTGTCCATTCTTGACGCCACGCTGTGCAAGTTCATTCCGTAATGTGGATCTGTTAATCGGAGTGATTCTAACATGGAGGCCATTTGTTCGGCCCTCTCCGATTCTTCCTTATGTTGCTTTTCTATCATCTCCTGGAATCTGCGGTTGGATTCCAAGATCCACTTTTCCATCACATATAATGCGTCTTCGCCACAATTGGCCACTCTAGCCAACAAGGCGGGTGCTTCTTGAATCGGCTTGAGCGTGGTGGTGCCATAGCTTGCTGTTTATGAATTTTAATTTTTAATTTTTTACGATTTTTCAAAATAGAATGCAAGTATGCAATTGACCGAAATAAAACGTGCTTCCTAAGACCTAAATGCTGACAAAGCCTTTTCGAAACTTGAAGTGCTGTCCCACTGAGCGTGCCAGAAAGAGATGTTTGCATATAATTTTTGGCACGGCCGTGGGTTGATCAGGGGATTGGCACTCCGACTGGTCTTACTAAAAAATTAGAAGTCCCACTGGGCGTGCCAGAAAGAGATGTTTGCATAAATTTTCTCTGGCCCCGCCGAAGTGGCCGCTCAGGGTTCGAACTGGCTGAGTTCGATTGGAAAACAGCCAATTCGAAGTGAGCTTTCTCGTGTTCGGGTGCGGGCGTGCCAGTGTGCAGGAGCACACAAGTGGAAATCTTGTGTTTCGAAGTGAAAAAATGTTGTTCGGAGTGAAAACAAAAATATAATACAATCCGAAATGAAAAATGTAACGCGCCTAAGACTTATATCTGAAAAACGATTGAATCGGAGTAGGCAAACACTACCCCTGAGGTTCTACTTGCCTACAACTCAATGTAGGACTTAACAATTTAGCACTCTCAAAATCGAAAATGGTCGAAAAGTTTAAATCGAAGAGAAAATAAATTCGAAGACGATGGCTACTCGCCAAATGGACTTTACAGAACTCGACTACAAACACAAGCATTGATGACTCGGGCCATATCTATGACCGAGATGCATTGAGCAGTTCTTAAGAACTCTAGCTACAAATCGGCCACATTGATGACTCCGGCCATATCTACCTGTGGGCGTATTCAAAGGATGTTCACTCCGACGAGCATTGATTGACTTCGTTTGTACTCCTCTTCATGCATGCGCTCGATATGAATGCTGGATACCACTCCGTAGCATTGATATCGCACCTCGAACCGGGCCCAATCCGAGTGAGTGATGGCTACGACCTCGTGACGTTACGGAATGAGTGCATTGATATCCTCACTTCGAGCCGAATGAGGTATGGCTACAAACACCCGTAGCGGTTTTCTACCTACTTGAACTAAAGCTATTTTTGTTCATTTAAGCTAGAAAATCCATCGTCTGTTGGCAGGATACATATCTGCACAGCCACAGGGCAAGAAATCGCACGTGCTCCTCGTTTGTGACCGGAGTGGCCTTGTTAATAAAATGGGCAATGATGTGCCCATAGCTCGTCAGGGGTTTGTGTTCACGGGAAAGGTGAGAGAGCTCCGTGACATCAAGATCCTCGTATTTGACGTCAACACTGATTGGGCGACCAGACGAGCTGAAACCCACCAACTGCTCCAAATCGAGGAGGGTGAGAGTCATGGGACCGGCGGCGAAATGGAATGTGTTGTCAAGACGACACCAAAACGGCAGCGCCGCCTGAAGAAAGCCCATGTCAAGAGAGTATGGAGATTTCGAAACCTGAATAGGTTCATAAATCCCGATGCTTCTCCACAGTTGGCCGTATACAGCTTCGACCCTAGCACACCAGATGACGAAGTCTCGGTGGACAGAAGAGTTGGGTGACCATGGTCAATTTCGGACGGAAGTGCCGAAAATATGGCCCCCTGGGTACGGCAATCGCTCTTCGAAGCGGGCCAAATCGCGAGGATGGTCGCGAGGGATATCCCTGCTAATAATAGGACCCAAAGAGTTGGAACCTTCATATGTGAAAATGGTGGAGCTTGGGGACGCCATCGATGTTGAGAAAATTAGGGTTTCTCGAATTGGGGTAAAAATGGAGGAGATGAAGACGGTTATCCGGGGAAAAGGAAAAAGGTTCTCTTAAAAGTCAAGGGTAATGGCTGAAGGGGAGTTCTAAATTTTCTAGAGCACGTAAGAGTTTTAAATGGTTGGGAGATTGGGAATCAAAAAGTAACTAGAGTTCCAGACGTGAGAAAACACTGGAAACCGCTAGTATTGGGACTCTCAAAAGGCGCCATCATGATGGCGCCAGTAACAGCCGTCAGTCGAGGTGAGCAGAAAAAGAGGAAAATATTTAAATATCTATGGGAAGCATGAATAAAAAAGCCGCCAAATTTAATGGCGCAAAAGGAATAAAGTTTAAATCAAGTTATGGTCAAAGTCTTACCACTTGACCACAACTTGCGGGGGGCATTGTTTGGGCCCAAAATTGAATTTTTGTATAAATTCGGAGTGGGCTGATTTTGGTCCTTTTCGCCACGCCGAAATGAATTAGTAAGGCCCAGGCCACTTCGACGCGTCCACGAGCCCGTATTCAAAGCCCAAGCCGGAATGAAATAACGGCCCATGGCCCAGTCGGCCAAAAATATAAACTAGAAAAATAAAATAAATACAATAATAAAGTCAAATTCAAATCCCTTACTTCTAGGGGTTGTTAGATGGAGAGTAACAGAATGGCTAAAAATAGGCATGGTTATACTTGCACATGCCTAAAATAAAGGCCATGTGATGCTGAAATCTGAAATTTGAAATTTGAATAAAGATGGCAGCAACTGCCACTTCTAGGAATAAGGCCGGCCATTCATCTTTTGGCCATGTTTGAATAAATCATTCCAGCTCCAAGAATAAAGGAAGGCAGTTGCAGCCTGAAGTATATAAAAGGAGCCGGAACAACATCAACAAAAAATGAACACACAACGTCAATCAATCAACTACAACAACACTTCTCTCGATCAAGAAGTCCACACTTCTCTGATTTCTTAGCTTAAATGAACAAAGAATAGCTTTAGTTCAAGTAGGTAGAAAACCGCTACGGGGTGTTTGTAGCCATACCTCATTCGGCTCGAAGTGAGGATATCAATGCACTCATTCTGTAACGTCACGAAGTCGTAGCCATCACTCACTCGGATTGGGCCCGGTTCGAGGTGAGATATCAATGCGGCGGAGTGGTACCCAGCATTCATATCGAGCGCATGCATGAAGGGGAGTGCAGACGGAGTCAATCAATGCTCGTCAGAGTGAACAGCCTCTGAAAACAACCACAGGTAGATATGGCCGGAGTCATCAATGTGTCCGATTTGTAGCTAGAGTTCTTAGGGACTGCTCAATGCATCTCTGTCATAGATATGGCCCGAGTCATCAATGCGTGTGTATGTAGTCGAGTCCTGTAAGGTCCACATGGCGAGTAGCTATCGTCTTCTAATGTATTTCCTTTTCGATTTAAGCTTTCTGACCCTTTTCGACTTGAGAGTGCTAAATTATTAAGTCCTACATTCAGTTGTAGGCAAGTAGAACCTCAGGGGTAGTGTTTCCCTACTCCAATTCAATCGCTTTTCAGATAGAAGTCTTAGGCACATCACTGTTTCGTTTCAATTCACATTAATTTCATTTCGAACCACCTCACATTCACTCTGAACCATAAGACTTCCACTTGTGTGCTACTGCACACTGGCACGCCCGCACCCGAACACAAAGAAGCTCACTTCGAATCGGCTGTTTTCCCATCGAACTCGTCCGGTTCGAACCCTGAGCGGCCACTTCGACGCAGCCGGGAGAAATTTATGCAAACATATCTTTCTGGCAAGCCCGGTGGGACAGCATTTCAGTTTTCGAAAAGGTTTTGTCAGCATTTAGGTCTTAGAAAACACGTTTTATTTTGGTCAATTGCATACTTGCATTCTATATTGAAAACTCACAAAAATTAAAAATTAAAATTCAAAAACAGCAAGTCATGGCACCACCACGCTTAAGGAGCCAAACTCGAGCTGACCTCGGTTCAGACAGTGAAAGCGAGGCAGCCAGTGATCAGAACGAAGAGATGAGTGGAAATAATCCACCTCCCAACGTTCAAGCCATCATTGACAGGCTCGAGCGAAATCAAAGAGCGCCTGAAGAGGCGCCGATTCAAGAAGCACCCGCCTTACTGGCCAGAGTGGCCAACTGTGGCGAAGACGCACTATATGTAATGGAAAAGTGGATCTTGGAGTCCGATCGAAGATTCCAGGAGTTGATGGAAAGACAACGCAAGGAAGAATCGGAGAGGGCCGAACAGATGGCCACCATGTTAGAATCACTCCGAGTAACAGATCCACATTACGGAATGAACTTGCGCAGCGTGGCGTCAAGGATGGACAACATTTCACAGGTAAGAGAAACCCCACGACGAAATGAGGCCGATCAGCATCACAGGCCCGACCTTGCCGATGCACGGCTAGAACGATTAAACATTGGAGGAAATAATCGTCGTGGGAGGTACGCTAACGTTGATACTGGCACAAGAGTGGCGTTCGAATCCAGAGAAATACTCTTGGAAGGGAAAGGATCGGGCTCCAGAGATCATTTCGAAAGACCTGAGGTCCCCTATCCAATGCCACACGTAGCGGAAAGACCCCAGCCTGCCACCAATCGGAATGACAACACAGTCGTGTCTCGACAAGAGATACAGGAAATGTTGCAATAGGAGTTGGCAAGGCATAAACGGTCAGCCTCGCCACCCAGGTATTCTCGTCCCTACCCCCCTCATATCGACACAATTCCTTTCCCCCCAGGGTTTAGGGTCCCTATTTTTACTCTGTTTAGTGGGGATGGGTCGCAAACCACAATTGAACATATTACTAAATTTACCACAATGTGGAGAGATCAGAATGGATGGAAACCTAAAATTACATTTATTCCTGAATTCATTAACTGGAGAAGCTTTCTTGTGGTACATTCGACTCAGACCTGGGTCTGTTCCCGACTGGCCAACAATGGAGAATCTCTTCCATAGTCATTTCTATCGACTACCCCCTGAGGTATCCATATCGGAATTAACCAATATGAGACAAATGCTCGGGGAGTCAGCCGAAGAGTACATGGGGAGATTCGTTCGGGCCAGACACTTTTGCCCAGTGATTATGGCCGAAGAAAGTTATATAAGCTTGGCCATAGGAGGCATGCACCTCGAATTAAAAAAGAAAATGTTTGGCCAACAATTTGCATCAATTTTTGACTTAATGAGGCATGTCACTGAATATGAGAAATTGTTAAGAGAAGAAAATCGAAGAGGGCATCACGGTAAGGCCACTCATTATCAAGTTGGCCTAGCCGAAGTCCAAGATGACTTGGTTAGTGTTGAAAAAGAACAATGGGAGAACGAAGTGGGCCTAGCCCAAGTCGTTTGCGAAAAGAACACGGTTTGCCCGGCTTTAATAAAACCAAGAGCATTACAGCCTCACATCAAAATGCCTCCTGGCATGCTAAATGAACCAGAGTTTCGTTCTGAAACGGAGAGGCGCTATGGTTTTGATGTGTCGAAAACCGTAGCTATTTTTGATCACTTATTGGCTGATGGAAAAATTAAAGTAGCTAATGATCATAGAATGCCAACGGCCAAAGAATTGGAAGGCAAAGTGTACTGTAAATTTCATAATGCATGGACTCATAACACTAATGACTGTTTGGTTTTCAGGTGGATGATACAGAGTTGCCTAGACAACGGCACGTTGCGCTTTCTGCCGGAATGGATGAATAAGAAAATGGGAATTGACAAAGAACCATTCCAGGCGGAAGGAGTAAACATGGTCAACGTTCAGGATGACACAGCCGAAAAGGAAAACCAACAAACTGAGCAGGAAATAATACAGTCAGGATGGCAATTAGGCCTTTGTGCCCGATGTCATTCCGAAATGGCAACAATGCCATGGATCTATCCAGTTAGCGCCTACTATCCTTGGGCCAATCCCATGGTCAACTTTCCCATGGTTCCACAGCCGCCTATGGTGCCATATCCCCCTCCAATGCTCGGGGGGCATTGTGCCAATGGCGGTCCATTGCAAGAAAATAGAAATAAGCGGAATCGAAGTCCTCCCCGAAGGATTGACAGAAGTGATAAGAGGAGGGCACCCTCTAGCCCACTTCGAAGACATGAACCAACTCGAGAACCGGTCCATTCCAGGTTCATTAAACCGCCAGCAGTCCAGGAAGGACGTTGGATGGCAGTAAGACATCCTAAGTTCCCAAACGGAAGAAGTCCTCGTGATATGACGAGAAAACAGTATCGAAGACATTTGAGGCAACGGAAAGAAGCTGAAATACTCAAAAGGGAAACAACGAAACCCATCAAGAGTAAGGTAGTGATGTCAACAGAGCTAGGAAGCCAGATAGTCACCCCGACTGACATTCAATCGAAGAGAAAGGTCGCCGATCCAATAATGTTGGAGATTGATGTATCAAAGATTGGTGTCTTGGATAGACCAGATTGTGTCGGGGAGGAAGACCTGCTGAGTGAATGGATCGTAAAAATGGAAGAACTAAACCAGGTCGACAAAGAGTTGCCAATGGAAACCACAGGCGTACCATCATCCAGTGGCGACGCTGTCAACATGGAATGCAACATGGTATGGGCATTCCCTTCCGATATTAATGCTAACAATAATTCTCAAGATGACACAGAAGAGAGCAGTGAAGTCTGGGATGACAGTGAGCCGGTAGCCTTCTTTGTCAGCAATCCCGAACAAACGGTCCAGAAGAGCAAGACGATCGAAGAGATCAAGGCTTTGTTCCAGACGCCACCGCCAAGCATGGCGAAGCATGTAAAACCTCTCTTCGTAGCTGGCCATCTCGATGGCAAGCCTACTGGAAGAATGCTGGTTGACAATGGAGCCGCAGTGAATATCATGCCTCTACAAACCATGAAACGCATAGGAAAGGAGAAGGCTGATCTTCTCAAGACCGATGTGGTGATTAGCAATTTTGCCGGAGGTAAAGCAGACATAATGGGCATCCTGCCAATCGAAGTAAGTATTGGAAGTAAGACAGTCACTTCTGCCTTTTTCGGCATAGATGCGAAGACTTCCTACAATGCCTTGCTTGGAAGGGATTGGATCCATTCCGCCATGTGCATCCCTTCGACCTTACACCAATTCTTGGTATTTTTGAGAGATGGCGAGAACGAACCAGAAATGGTGAAGGCAGAAGAAAGGCCGTTCACGGCCAATGTGAATGGAATAGAAGCTAGGTACTACTCCGACAATGTCGGACCATATAGGTTTATCGGACAGGACAAATATGGTCGTCCGCTTTGTGCCACTTCATCCATGGCGCCGGTTAGTTTAGAGGTAGCGATGAGTAAAGAGGTTAGCAGGCCTTGCAACATCGAAGAAAGGTCGCTTTCTACTTTTCAAAATGTTGATCATGAATAACGTCGACATAGACGAAATTGTAATAATTCCGGATAGCGCCGGATCAATAATAATAAATAACACTTTGGCCTTATTGGCCAAAGATCTTTCCGATTACTACAACTGTAATGCGGATGTAATTTATGAGCATGATCAAGATCTCACTTCGACAGATGAGATCACGATGAAAGAACTGAGTGCCGCTCGACAAAGCTCGATGACGTTAGGATTCAAGTTCAAGATCCTGTAATCGAAGTGGAGCTTGGCAACGAAAATGATCATAGGCCTACATACATTAGTGCTTTACTAAGCCATGAAAACAAAGAGGCCATGATCAACATACTCAAAGAATACAAAGACTATTTTGCATGGAATTATGATGAAATGCCTGGTCTCAGCAGAGACTTGGTAGAACATCGAATACCCATTTTGCCTGGGTTTAAGCCACGCAAACAGCCTCTCCGACGCATGTCCGACGAAGTCTGTGTGTTGATTAAAGAAGAGATTCAAAGGCTTCTTAAGGCAGACTTCATCGAAGTGGCCAGATACCCTGAATGGGTGGCCAATGTCGTGCCAGTCATCAAAAAGAATGGCAAACTGAGAATTTGCATAGATTTCAGGGATCTAAATTTGGCATCTCCGAAAGATGAGTATACAATGCCAATGGCCGACATAATGATAGATGCCGTTGCAGGGCATGAGTACCTAACTCTTGTCGACGGCAATGCAGGCTACAATCAGATCTTCGTAGCTGAAGAGGATGTCCCGAAACTGGCATTCCAATGCCCGGGGGGCATTGGTACCTTTCAATGGAAGGTTATGCCGTTTGGCCTTAAAAAAGCTGGAGCTACGTACCAACGAGCTATGAATTGCATTTTCATGACTACATGAATGACTTCGTCAAAATCTACATCGACGATCTCATCATTAAGTCTACTAGCTTTGCCCAGCATTTAGAGCACCTGGTTAAGGCCTTTGACAGGATGAGAAAATTTCAGTTGAAGTTAAACCCGCTAAAATGCGTGTTCGGAGTGGCCGCAGGCCACTTTCTTGAATTCTTAGTGCATAAGAAAGGAATCGAAATGGAAGCGAACAAGGCAAAGGCCATCTTGGCCGCCCAACCACCTCGAACCAAGAAAGAACTTCAACAGTTTCTTGGAAAAGTTAATTATTTGAGAAGGTTCATTTCGAACCTGGCAGGCAAAACCAAGATTTTCTCACCCTTATTAAAATTAAAAAACTATGACCAATTCGAATGGTCAGAAGAACATAGGCAGGTATTTGATAAGATCAAGGAAGCTCTGACTTCCCCTCCTGTGATGATGCCGCCACGAAAAGGAGAACCACTTAAGCTTCACATTTCAGCAGCTGACAAGACCATTGGAGCCTTTTTGGCTCAAGACGACAAAAATGGTCTTGAACAAGCTGTGTACTACTTAAGTAGGCATTTGAGCGACACAGAACAAAGATACCATCCGATCGAAAAGGTGTGTCTGACCTTATATTTCGCATGTATCAAGCTACGACATTATTTGCTACCGGTAAAGGTTCTTGTAATCAGTAGCATCGATGTGGCCAAATACATGCTTTCGAGATCAGTAGTACGTGGTCGGATAGGCCGTTGGGCCATCCACCTAATGGAGTATCAACTACAATTTGTTCCATAAAAAGCTGTGAAGGGCCAAGCCTTGGCCGATTTTCTCACCGACCACCCTAGTGTCAAAATAGATAACGAAGTAGCTCAGCAAATCAAAATACTATCAGTATTCGTGAAACCCTAGATCCTTCAATTCGATGGATCGCGAACAGACAAAGCATCTGGGGCTGGCATTGTGGTCACTTCACCATCAGGAATCAAGACTGGCATGTCAGTCCAGTTCGATTTCCCATGCACTAATAATCAGGCCGAATATGAGGCCTTGATCCTTGGATTGGAAATACTATGAGAATTGGGGGCATCTAGCGTCAATGTGACTGGTGACTCCCAGCTCGTCATTAAGCAGATTCAGGGTGCATTCCAGTGTCGAAATCCCATATTGGATAGATATATTTCCACGGTGAATGCTTTACTAATGGGATTCGACGAAGTGACATTGCAGCATGTGGCTAGAAAATTCAATTTCGAAGCCAATGAATTGGCTCAGATAGCTACTGGAGCAGAGCTTCCCAAAAATTGCATGGCCGCCAGTTATACCATCACAAGGCAGGCCTATCCCTCTCACTTCGAAAGAACTAATGTTTGCGCCATAGAAAGCATCATGAAGCAAGTGGAGGATTGGCGCGAACCAATATTAAGGTATTTAAATGATCCTTCCCAAGGAGCACCTCGAAGAGTCAGAATGAGAGCGGCCAACTATGTAGGTCTGGGAGGTAGCTCGCTGTATCGACGAGGTCATGATGAAGTGCTCTTGCAATGTGTCGGACAAGATGAGGCGATGAAAATCATGATGGAAGTCCACGAAGGAGTGTGCGGAGCCCATCAGAGTGGCCGCAAGATGGCATGGTTGATCAAGCGATATGGCTATTTCTGGCCAAAAATGATGCAAGACTGCCATTGGCTGGCCAGAGGCTGTGAAAAATGTCAGCTGCATGGTCCAATTCAGAGAGTGTCAGCCGAAGAAATGAATTTGATTGTCAAACCTTGGCCATTTCGATGTTGGGCCATCGACCTAATAGGGGCCATTTTCCCTTCCTCATCGAAACAGCATACCCACATTATCACCGCCACGGACTATTTCACCAAGTGGGTAGAGGCCATTCCCCTCAAGCAAACCGATCAGGGAACAGTAGTCAAATTCATTAAGGAACACCTGATACACAGATTTGGGATTCCCCAGACTATCGTAACGGATAGGGGTACTATGTTCACAGGGTTTGAGATTCAGGCTTTTGCCACCACATATGGCATCCAACTCACGCATTCCTCGCCGTATTATGCACAAGGGAATGGACAAGCCGAATCCACCAATAAAACCTTAAAGAATATCATCTCAAAGATGGTGGAAGAAAATCCTAGAGCATAGCACCTATTGCTCTCCGAAGCGTTATGGGCTTATCGAACAAGCAAGCGCTCCAGTACGGGAACTACCCCATTTCGACTTACCTATGGCCACGATGCAGTTCTGCCCATGGAAATCAACGTGAGGTCCGCACGAATAGCCCAGCAGAATAACCTTACCGTTGAGGAGTACCATTACAAAATGATAGACGAATTAGACGCTGTAGAGAACATCAGGGTACAGGCGCTAGATTCCATCGAGGCTCAGAAAAAGCAAGTTGCTAGAGCCTACGACAGAAAGGTCAAAGCCAAAAGATTCCAAATAGGAAACCTAGTGTGGAAGGTGGTTTTTCCTTTGGAGAAAAAGGATGCAGCGGTGGGAAAATGGAGCCCCAATTGGGAGGGCCCCTTTTCGATCCATTCAATAACTAAAGGGAGAGCCTATTTACTAGAAAACTTGGAAGGGAATTTGCTCAGGGATCCAATTAATGGCAAATATTTAAAGAAGTATCACCCTACCTTATGGGAGACACTGCCATTAGAACGCCGAATTAGCCTAAGTCAAAATGGCCTGTAAGGCCAATCGTACTTAGGGCATTTTTTTGCTCATTTATTTATCTCAGTTCAATCATATCATTTCATGCGACCATGAGGTTTCTTTTCCACATGTAAATATTTTTGAAGAAATCTTGAAGTAAGCAGATCGGATAACATGATGAATTTAGATAGGCTAAAATAATCAAATGAATAACAAATTGAGTCAAAAATGGCTTAAAAAGTTCATAAGAGGAAAACTAATGAAGAGCAAAAATATGTTCTGGCAACAGGCTGCCATTTATAAGTGGCACACAGGCCGTTAAACTAGAAAGTTAAGTGGCCGGGCCATCCTTGCCCTGAGCAGTGCCACTTGGACCAGCCGCCTCGCCGGCTGGTTGGTTAGAAGTCGAAGTGGCTTCCGCCATTTGACTACCCCCGTATCCTCCCACCTCGCTGACCCTTGGGGTCCCTTCGCCCAGGAAATCGGCCCGGAATCGAGCAAAGAATAAATGTAGAGAAGTGGTCACCTCATCAAGCTCAGCGGAGGCAGTTTCAACTTGACGCTTCCGCTCCAGGTCCCTTTCCTTGGCTTGTTGGAAGGCTTTGATTTGTGTGTCGGAATAAGCCTTCAGTTGGTCAACCTCACCAGAAAGGTGGAATAATTGCTGATCCACCTCTTCGATCAGCTTTCGCAGACGTTTCATCTCTGCAACGAGAGTTTCTCGCGTGGCAGATAGCTCCAGTTGCCGTTCAGCCCTCTGGTGCAGCTGAATTCGTAGGGATTTCAGGTCATCAGCCAGAGGACCTGTACTGGAGACGTGAGGAGTTTGGATGAGAGCGTGGTTGCTTTCGCACTTCGTCCCAAGATTTGGGAGGTTCCTCGCAAAGTCCTCATAGAAACGTCTTTTGCTGGGCGCCATGGTGAGGCGAGCCACCTCCTGAAGGATCTGGTCAAGTAAGTCCCTTTTTGTCCTAAAAATGGCCGGCGCAGATTCGGAGTCCACTCCTGTAAGGAGTATTTTGAGCTTCTGGACGCGAGAATCAGAGAGATGTGTGGCCACCTCAGGAACGGGAGCATCTCCCAAAATCGAATCCAGCAGGTCCACCATATCCTTAGCACTGCTCAAAGGCGTTGAACCTAACATCGATCGGGGAGAGATTGCCTGCAGAGAAAAGGGAAGTTAGATTTTGGGAAGCCAACAAAGGAGCATAACAAAGAGGGATGAAGCTACCTGGGAACTGCCAGCAGGAGTTTCTGGCAGCGAGGAGGTGGTAGAAAGAGTCTGAGTGGCGGGCTGAGAGACGGCCTGCCAGAATCAAAAGTCAGAAAAGAATGACGTCGAATGAGCAGGAATGGGCCAAAAGAAATGTTACCTCAGTCACTTTGACAGGGGGAGGAGGGGGCGGCATATCCTTTTTGGGGGGAAGAAGGCTTGGAATGTCAGCCGATGTGTAACCCGCTTCAGTAAGATCAGTATGAATCCGGTCGATAGTCGCGTCAACGTCTAACTCTTCGGAAGGTGATTCCTCAATACTCTCAGTTGGAGGATCAACAGAGGCAGAAGGGGTACTGGTTGGAGAGGATTCAGGAGAGGAAGCAGGCATCACTAGGCGCCTCTTCAACGCCATTTGTTTGATGCGTGGCCGCTTCGGGCCGGTTTCGGCTGGAATGGCACGTTTACTCCGACCGGATGCCTGCAGGGAGAAGAAATCAACAAGGTGAAAAATAGAAAGATAGGATCAAAGAGTAGATACTTGATCAAGTTCGTCATCATCAGAATCGGACACTTCAATCACTCCCTCGACCTTTGTAGAGCGGAAGTGACGAGTAGAACGAGTAGAACGACGGGTACCCACCTTGGCAGACGCGGATGCAGAGGCGGACACGGGTGTAAGACTTGGGGCCGGAATAGGAATTCCAGCCAGGATAGCAGTGGCAGCAGACACCATGGCCTCCGTTTTCTTGCGGGTACCTAAAAAGCAAATCGAGCAAGAGAATCAGCAATCATGCAGAAGCAAAACCAAGGTGCAGGAAATAGGGCAGAAGGAAATACCTTCCCCTTCTATGGTCACTGCGTTACTTCGAAAAGGAACGGCAAGCCCAAAGAGTTCAACCCTACGAACTCCCATGGGGTCATCAGCAAATAGACCACTGAATGTAACCTCGTCATGGAAGCTCAAGGGTCTTTCGGGGGGAAGGTTGGGTATGATCACCCATGGAACGAAGTCAAGTAAAGGGGGGGCAGTCAAGCATAATGGTTTGTAAAAAGTGGACCAATGTGGAGCACAGTCCTCTAATCTCTTCCTAGCAATATAAAAGTGCTCTTTGGCCCTAGCTATTAGTTTCTCCTTCTTTTCGAAAAAGGTGATTGAAGCTTGCCTAATGCAGCCATCACGGTCAAGGGGGTTCCAGGTAACATTGTAAAAGCGTTCAAATTTCTCAATACCTTTTTTGCCTGCAGTAGATTTAACAGGAACATCCTCGGGGAAGGGCACGTCAGTGGCCACCTTCGGGGGCACGGTCGAAAAGGTAAAGCGGGCCACAGCCGCATGTGCAGGCTCTGTTCGAGAGCACTTCAGATAGTCAGTCCACCAGGACTGAAAAGTCGAAGTGGCCCTGGGGTCTCGCGCAAAATAAATAAACTCAAATTCCTCCATACGGCGTGCGGAGCTTTCAGTAATACCCCTAAAAACTTCCATTCCCCGGTTCTTGTACTTGTTCAACTTGAACCGTGATGAATTGATCGTCACGACCGAGGCGGGTAGAGATTGAACCAGGCCGAATTGACGGGCCACGTAGTGTGGAGCATACGGCAGGAGACGGCTGGAGACCAAGTTGTCAAAACGAAAACAATAAGGTAAGTCCCTAGCGGTCAAGAAGGAAGCCCATCTTCTCTTGTCACCAGTATGAATGGGATGAGACCCCTGGCGGTAGAATGCCGGGTCACCGCTGCACAGCACATTCCAATCGGGAGGGCTGCCTTCTTGAGGGAGATAAAACCGAACGAAAGCCCGTTCAGGGTTGGCAGTGGAGACACTGGTGCACGCCAAAAAGGTGGTGAAAAGTTCTTTATCCAACCTCACATCAATGGCTCTGGCACATAGGTGGGGGAAGTAAGCCTGTAGCCACATTTGCACCAGACAGATCCCGCCGTGATGTATTTCCCTCTTCTTAGGATCCTGCCTTACTTTAACCAGCTTACGCAGACCTTTGTAAACAAAAGCCAGCAACCGCTGGGCCCAAGGCCAAATTGGCACCAGCAGCCATTGCCCCGGCCATGTAGTAGAATTCCATCGTCTGTTGGCAGGATTGGCTGCAGAATACATATCTGCACAGCCACAGGGCAAGAAATCGCACGTGCTCCTCTTCTGTGACCGGAGTGGCCTTGTTAATAAAATGGGAAATGATGTGCCCATAGCTCGTCAGGGGTTTGTGTTCACGGAAAGGTGAGAGAGCTCCGTGACATCAAGATCCTCGTATTTGACGTCAACACTGACTGGGCGACCAGACGAGTTGAAACCCACCAACTGCTCCAAATAGAAGGAGGGTGAGAGTCATGGGACCGGCGGCGAAATGGAATGTGTTGTCAAGACGACACCAAAACGGCAGCGCCGACTGAGAAGCCCATGTCAAGAGGTATGGAGATTTCGAAACCTAATAGGTTCATAAATCCCGATGCTCTCCACCATTGGCCGTATCCAGCTTCGACCCTAGCACACCAGATGACGAAGTCTCGGTGGACAGAAGAGTTGGGTGACCATGGTCAATTTCGGACGGAAGTGCCGAAAATATGGCCCCCTGGGTACGGCAATCGCTCTTCGAAGCGGGCCAAATCGCTGAGGATGGTCGCGAGGGATATCCCCGCTAATAATAGGACCCAAAGAGTGGGAACCTTCATATGTGAAAATGGTGGAGCTTGGGGACGCCATCGATGTTGAGAAAATTCGGGTTTCTCGAATTGGGTTAAAATGGCGGAGATGAAGACGGTTATCCGGGGCAAAGGAAAAAGGTTCTCTTAAAAGTCAAGGGTAATGGCTGAAGGGGAGTTCTAAATTTTCTAGAGCACGTAAGAGTTTTAAATGGTTGGGAGATTGGGAATCAAAAAGTACTAGAGTTCCAGACGTGAGAAACACACTGGAAACCGCTAGTATTGGGACTCTCAAAAGGCGCCATCATGATGGCGCCAGTAACTAGCCGTCAGTCAAGGTGAGCAGAAAAAAGAGGAAAATATTTAAATATCTATGGGAAGCATGAATAAAAAGCCGCCAAATTTAATGGCGCAAAGGAATAAAGTTTAAATCAAGTTATGGTCAAAGTCTTACCACTTGACCACAACTTGCGGGGGGCATTGTTTGGGCCCAAATGAATTTTTGTATAAATTCGGAGTGGGCTGATTTTGGTCCTTTTCGCCACGCGAAATGAATTAGTAAGGCCCAGGCCACTTCGACGCGTCACGAGCCGTATTCAAGCCCAAGCCGGAATGAAATAACGGCCCATGGCCCAGTCGGCCAAAAAGATTAAAATAGGACAAATAAAATAAATACAATAATAAAGTCAAATTCAATCCCTTACTTCTAGGGGTTGTTAGATGGAGAGTAACAGAATGGCTAAAAATAGGCATGGTTATCTTGCACATGCCTAAAATAAGGCCATGTGATGCTGAAATCTGAATTTGAAATTTGAATAAAGATGGCAGCAACTGCCAACTTCTAGGAATAAGGCCGGCCATTACTCTTTTGGCCATGTTTGAATAAATCATATCCAGCTCCAAGAATAAAGGAAGGCAGTTGCAAGCCTGAAGTATATAAAAGGAGCCGGAACAACATCAACAAAAAAGAACACACAACGTCAATCAATCAACTACAACAACACTTCTCTCGATCAAGAAGTCCACACTTCTCTGATTTCTTAGCTTAAATGAACAAAGAATAGCTTTAGTTCAAGAGTGTAGAACACCGCTACGGGGTGTTTGTAGCCATACCTCATTCGGCTCGAAGTGAGGATATCAATGCAATCATTCTGTAACGTCACGCAATGTCGTAGCCACTCACTCACCTCGGATTGGGCCCGGTTCGAGGTGGGAGATATCAATGCGGCGGAGGGGTACCCCGCATTCATATGGAGCGTATGCTATGAAGGGGATAGTGAGACGGAGTCAATCAATGCTCGTCGGATGTGTGCACAGCCTCTGAAAACAACCACAGGTAGCTACTGGCCGGAGGTCAATCAATGTGTCCGATCTTGTAGCTAGAGTTCTTAGGGACTGCTCAATGCATCTCTGTCATAGATATGGCCCGAGTCATCAATGCGTGTGTATGTAGTCGAGTCCTGTAAGGTCCACATGGCGAGTAGCTATCGTCTTCTAATGTATTTCCTTTTCGATTTAAGCTTTCTGACCTTTTCGACTTGAGAGTGCTAAATTATTAAGTCCTACATTGTTGTAGGCAAGTAGAACCTCAGGGGTAGTGTTTGCCTACTCCAATCAATCGCTTTTCAGATAGAAGTCTTAGGCGCATCACTATTTCATTTCGATTCACATTAATTTCATTTCAAACACCTCACATTCACTCGGACCATAAGACTTCCACTTGTGTGCTATGCCACCTGGCACGCCCGCACCCGAACACAAAGAAGCTCACTTCGAATCGGCTGTTTTCCCATCGAACTCGGCCGGTTCGAACCCTGAGCGGCCACTTCGGCGCGGGGGGGAGAAATTTATGCAAACAGTACCATAAAATTTTACTAGGACACATCTTCATCCCAAACCCCAAAGGCTTAAAATAAATGGGTTGTGGAATTTTTATATTTGAGGTGGCTAGGGATATTTTTATATTTTTTTTTAAATTGGTAGTTTTTTAACACTTGGATAATCGAGTATACTCTATGGAAAAAAGGGGGCGAAAAGCAAAAGAAAAACATAGCGTAAAATTTTAGGCATATAACATAAAATAATAAAGGATAAGAAAAGCCCATGAGAGAAGTATTGATATATTTTTTTTCTTTGCTGTGCAGTTTGGACGATTAAACTTTTTCAATCTGATGGTCAGCCTAATTGAACACTAAAATATATTTCGATTGCACTCCTTTTATTATTATTTTTTTAGTTTAATTATTTATATTATCCCTAATTGTAGCTAGTAGTTTTACTCGTTAATTTTAGAATCTTGATTACGCCACTAACAGTAATCTATTTTATATCTCATTCAATTTAAAGTAGAAATAGGATTTTTCGCAGCGTGAATCTGTAGATATTTCACGTGAAAAAATATATTTTTAGAACTGTATGTTGTCACGTCAAGTATTTACTTTGAGTTTTATTATTGTTATCATGATATAATAATTGAAAATATATACTGTATAATAAAATAATAGTTAGAAAATAT
>CM047872.1:12156126-12200981 GCA_026212405.1 Petrea volubilis | reverse complement strand
AGAAAATATTAGTAAATTTCTTATTCATATGATTATTTAAAATGATTAGGTGTTTGCATGCATGCATGCGTTTTATTTTTCTAGCATGACTTTTAATCTCAACCCAATGTCCGCATTTATTGTAATTTCCATTAGGGCAGATATTTTCCATAAAAAGAGAAAATTAAATTATGAATTTGAATTCACTGACCAAGTTTACAATAATTAGTTCAACTGTTCAATCACTTTTATGATAATGAAGCTTTAATTCGACTATGACTGTTTAATGTTTTATTATCGTCGCAAAGAAAATCACTGCAAGAATGTCCACTAAAAAGTAAAAAAAAACATTTTTCACCCATCATTAATTAAAGGGTGAATTACGTTTACCTCACTTAAGGTATATGCTATTTATAAAAAATACCTTGATCTATAAGAAATTACAATTACCTTCCTGAATTGAGAGGATAATTACAATTTACACCTAAAAGCATTGAACTTTCAAAATTACCCTCACTACAAGAAAATGAGTAAATTTGAGACAATATAATAAGTGATAATCAAAAAATTGTCATTAATTATATACATTTGGTAACAACAAATTGATGTAGTCATAAAACATAGTATGCACAATATCAATAGTGACAACTTGTTGTAAAAAGGTGACAATATGATGCAAAAGTGATAATTAGTGGCACACATATTGTGACAATTTAGCGGCAGTGGAATCTTATCCCAAAATCCTAATAACAATTTTTATTGTCACCAAGTTGTCACTATAGGTATGTCACTAATTATTAATGGTGACAACTAAAACATTACTTCTTGTCACCATTGAGTGATATTGCGACAACATAAAAATTATTGTCACCAAAAAAACTTAATTAGTGACAAAATAGAATTTACTGTCACTTTATACAATTATTGATGATAATTTTTAGATTGCCACTTTTAAATCTTGTCAATAATATTACTTTTTCTTGTAGTACCTTTTGAAAACAACAATAAGGTTTGACCATATTGAAATGACTATTTTGCCCTTAAGGGGGTTTTTTTTTGTTATGTTATACATATTTAATTTTAAAAATATTATACATATTTAAATATTTTTTTAAAAAAAATTAAATCTTATAATATTATAAATTTTATTTTTATATATATAAAAAATTATAATACATATTAAATATAATTAAATAAATTCTTTTTTCTTTTTTCCCCCTATTTTTCCTTTTTTTCCCCTCTTCTTTTCTTCTCGAAGTGATCCACCGCCGCCCACCACCACTCTTTACCGCCCGCCGCCGCCTGAGAAAGGATTGAGAGGGGAGAGGGGTAGAGATCGAGAGGGGGAGAGAGATTGAGAAGGTATGGCGGAGGAGAGGGAGAGAGATTGAGAAAGTAGGGCTACTGCCGCCACCAGTCCACCAACGCACCAACCATTGGGTGGGGTTGGGGGGGTGGGGTAGAGAGAGAGAGAGAGAGAGAGAGAGAGAGAGATTGAGATTGCGAAGAGAGGGCCGCCGCTGCTGTTGCCAGTCCTCCAACACACCAACCATTGGGGTGGGGGGTAGAGAGAGAGGGGATCTAATGGGGGAAAAAAAGGAGGATAAAGAGAAAAAGAAAACAGAAAATAAAAGAAAAAAGTGGCAAAAAAGAAAAAAATAATAAAGAATGGGTATTTTGGGGTTTTTATTTTACTTATTTTTTTTTTCTTTTTTGCTTAAATTACTTAGGGATAATTTTAGAAGTTCTTTTTTTTTGGTGTAAATTGTAAATACCCCCTCAATTCAAGGGGGCAATTATAATTTTCTATAGGTCGGGGTATTTTTTTTAAATAGGGTATACCTCAGGGAGGTGTCATAATTCACCCTTAATTAACTGCTGAGAGAGAAATTGTTTGTCCCAACCAAAAGGCATATGGATTATGATACTACATAGCAATTAATGTCTGGCCTCTCTAGGATAATCATCCAATCCAAGTAATTAATAATAATCAAAATTAATAATATAAAATTTTTTGATTTGCTCTTACTGGGCCTAGTCCTTGAGAAAAAGATCCTATTCATATGGGTTTCTGTACAACACATTAACGCATTAGTGGAAATAAATTCGGACGGTGCTACAATTAACAGACATTTTTAATAACTTAAAATAAGACAATTAAATAGATTTTATGTAGGAATCTTTTCTCTTAATTTTTATGATAATTTAAAAGCTTATTTCTTTAACATAAAAAAAATAATTTCGTAAATTTCATTACAATCTAATTTTTGATTAATATATCAATTTTTGATTCAAATACAAAGTCAATTTTTATAAATATAATATATATATATATATATATTTAAAATCTAATATATTTGGTCAAGTCATTATAGTCTTATGAAAATTAATTTTTGTTGGAAATGGCATGTTTGTATGTTAATATTTATGGTTGTTTTTATTCAAGAATGGAAGTATGCCATTTATGGTTGAATCCATAGAATAAAGCCCATATATATTATGGAATAAGTAAAACATAAAGATAAATATTTGTGGGTTATGTTATATCCCACATTGGATGTTCAACTAAGACAATTCATGTATTTATGCTGTTAAGTGTTGATTACTTGTCAAAATATCAACTAAGTTCCGCATAGGCAAATTGTCTTAGTCTTATCTTTTTGCTGGAACTTTATCTGGAACATATTCTGGAACTCGGTTTGAATTCAAATTCAAATTGAAGTGAGTTGTTACAGGACATTTATATGCCATTTACTGCTGGTGTTAATCATAGAAACGGTTATTTTGACTAGTACATTTTTGGCTGTTGCCTGGAACGTTACTAATCGTTGCTGGAAGTTATACCAGCAGTTTCAGATGTAACTGGTATTAAGTTACAGAAACCGCTGGAATAGTTCTAGCTGTTATAGTTGGTTTTGATTTACCAAGTTAATGCATTAAAGGCACCTTTTATGCATTAGATTCTATGCTCCCTATAAATAGTACAAGAATTGGAAAAGATGAAGGGGAGAGATATAGAAGAGGGATATAAGTAACTTTGACATGAGATGAAAATCTCTATGAGATCTTCGTGAGAATTCTATTCTCTGAATGCGCGCCTAAGATCTTTGTGAGTGAACATAGCCTGTACTTTTCCTCTTCGTGTCTATGTCTTGATTTGAGTCTGGTAATTCATACCTTCACTCGAATACGAGTGACATAGATCGAAGCACTTGTATACACTTATAAAGAGATGATTAGTTTTCGAAGTGAGATTCTTGTGTAGTTGTGCGGCTTGTAGTAGAATCTTTGGACTGTCTTATCCTGGAAGGAATTTCGCTCTCCCAATGCACCGGATAGTGGGGCGAATATTTCTTTAAGGCAAGTCGGCAAATGCCGATGATTCAGTCATTGAAACAAGTTACTAGAATGACATTTGTCAATGTTTGGAATGACATTTTTCAGTACCAGTTGTCAGAAAAAGATAAGTTTTCTAACTGATTCGTTATTTATCTTATCTGGTATTAGTTATATTTGTACATAACTAATGTGAACTACACATATGTTGTATGATAGGAATCATACATGCTTCTAGTGTCAAATCCAACAAAGTGAAACATGAAATGGTACTGATCTGGAACAGTATATGGACTTATAGATCGGGTATGTATTGACTCTATTTGTCAATTGTCTAGTTGGTATCAAGACCGAAGCCATGTTTGGTATTGTACATTATATATAGTGCCCTATGATTACCCTAGTGATCTGAAATTATCCAACAATCTTAAAGAAATATTTTGTGCTATATATATAATGTTGTTTGCTGGTATGAATTCTGGTACTATTGATTCCAGTACCACCCCTGTTGTTCTAGATGTTGTACGTATTAGTAAAATTCTAGCATATGTTCCAGTGTAAGTTCCAGTGTTGATTCCAGATGGATATTGAGTTCCGAGAGGAAAAGTTGGCAGCAATGCCTTATAAGATTTTCGTATAGATTTTCAAACATTGGTAACAATGAAGGAAAATCTGATACAAAAAGACTCATATCTGGATTCTGGTAGTTAGACTGGTACTGGATAAAATGGTTGGAACAACTTCTAGTATGAACCTTGAGCGGTCATATGATCTGGATAATCTGGAACATGCTTTTAGCTATGCCTGGTTGGAACTTTCAAAGAAGTTTCAACTTATAGCAATGATATAAAGGTTTCCTCATTCTTAGGAATGTTGGAATGATCTTCAAGCATCTAATAGGGAAGTTAACCCTTTGATGTCTAGATGGTTGCTAAGGCACTGTCAGAATCAAATTTGTGATGTACCAAATAAAGTACCAATATTGAGCATATGCGTTGACTAATTGGAAAGAAAGAAAACCATAATGTTATTCATGTAAAAAACCAATCATGTTTACTCTTATGAAAGTTGATTGGACACTGGTTTTTTGGGATTGAATATGTATGTGATACCAACTTATGCTAAATGAAATTGAATATGCCGGTACGTATGATTTCATTACTGATACCAATAAAAACTAGATGCTTTCTGAAAAAAATTTGATGCCAGAGGAAATGTGTGTTGTTTTTATGCTCTGGTTTATGTTAATTCTAGTAAAATCAGTTTTGCGATTTCACTTAAAATGAACTGGTATTTTCTGATTCCAGTGAATCGTATTATTTTTGAAGTACCATTGATATAACTTGTTCACAATATGTGGATGATATTTATTGTTGTTTGGTACTAATGGTTAGACAGCAAATAAGTCAAAGTCATTCTTAAAAAGTAAGTTTGGAATGAAGGATATTGGTGGACCTAACCTGGTTCTTGGATACAAGTTGATTCAATCAACTGATAGTATAAGAATTTCTCATTCTCATTATGTTGAGAAGAAAATTGAGAAATTGGGTTATACTATATGTAGAATCTTTAAAGTATTACATGATCCTTTGATGACTTGCTTAAGAATGAAAGTGGTAGATGTGTGTTTCAACCATGATAATTTTATGTTGTAGGAAGCTTATTATATCTTGCCAATGATACGAGATAAACATGGAGTTTGTTATCTCACAGTTTGCTAGATATACAAGTTGTCCTAAATGAACTCATTGGGAAGTTTTGGATACGGTACTGTGGTCTCTTCTAAGTACCGGTTCCCTTGTGTTGCACCATGATAAAGTCCATCAAGTACTTAGGGATTTTTGTGTGCTACCTGAATTTCCTAAACTTTGGTAACAATGAGTGTACAAGGTATATGTTTACCTTGTTGGGGGGGTTTCTCTCCTGAAAGTCGACAAACTCGGTCTATTATTTAGACAGAGTTATGTGGCTTTGATAACATTGGAACTAAGACTGAAAGGTTTTGTGGAATAATGATGGAATTACCCATATGAAAAACCTAAGTCCAATTATTGTTGTGCTTTGTGAAAATCAAATCATAACTGTTCCAAATACAAACAAAAGACCTAGAGACTCATCCAAGTTAGACTACAGTCTATAAGGGATTGAGTGTCTCGGATGGTTAGAGCCACTGAGTTTGTTGGTACCAAAAGAAATGTGGCTAGTTATTAACGAACTTGAGTTTTCTTTTGTCCGTAATCCAGGTTGAGGATGTGACTGGTAACCTATTTATAATTTATCAACAGTAGCAATCCAACCTACCAAGTGGAGATCCCACGAGGAGGTTCAATGTGGTATAAACAAGTTGTTGGGTATATGAGTTGGCACCTAATTCTTGACTGGTACTATGTACCTGAGTCTATCCTCATATATACCTGATAGGTGCTATGACTGCAAATACAGTAGAGTTTTCACTCTGAATGGGGTCAAAGTTATCTAGATGAGATATTAGCAGTACATCTTTGGAGATGCCCAACTAATGAATGTCATCGTGTGGCCGCGATTAAAGGAAATGGGTTATTCCTTGAAAAATATTCATGATACAAGATCAGGACACATGGCCTCTAACGTGTCAACCCTAAAGATTACTAAGCTCTTTGTAATATGTTGTTACAAATGGACGCCATCACATCCAAGGTTCAAATTCAAGGCAAACAGTCCATTTGTACCTGTGGTGGCATAAGTTGGATAACTAGATAGTGGTTCAAACCGGAAGGTACCATTATCAAAAGCATATTACGCGTATACTGACAGTCTTTGTACTATGGATTTGGGGGCTTGTTGGAAATGGCATGTTTGTATGTTAATATTTATGGTTGTTTTTATTCAAGAATGGAAGTATGCCATTTATGGTTGAATCCATAGAATAAAGCCCATATATATTATGGAATAAGTAAAACATAAAGATAAATATTTGTGGGTTATGTTATATCCCACATTAGATGTTCAACTAAGACAATTCATGTATTTATGCGGTTAAGTGTTGATTACTTGTCAAAATATCAACTAAGTTCCGCATAGGGCAAATTGTCTTAGTCTTATCTTTTTGCTGGAACTTTATCTGGAACATATTCTGGAACTCGGTTTGAATTCAAACTCAAATTGAAGTGAGTTGTTACAGGACATTTATATGCCATTTACTGCTGGTGTTAATCATAGAAACGGTTATTTTGACTAGTACATTTTTGGCTGTTGCCTGGAACGTTACTAATCGTTGCTGGAAGTTATACCAGCAGTTTCAGATGTAACTGGTATTAAGTTACAGAAACTGCTGGAATGGTTCTAGCTGTTATAGCTGGTTTTGATTTACCAAGTTAATGCATTAAAGGCACCTTTTATGCATTAGATTCTATACTCCCTATAAATAGTACAAGAATTGGAAAAGATGAAGGGGAGAGATATAGAGGAGGAATATAAGTAACTCTGACATGAGATGAAAACCTCTATGAGATCTTCGTGAGAATTCTATTCTCTGAATGTGCGCCTAAGATCTTTGTGAGTGAACATAGCCTGTACTTTTTCTCTTCGTGTCTATGTCTTGATTTGAGTCTGGTAATTCATACCTTCACTCGAATATGAGTGACATAGATCGAAGCACTTGTATACACTTATAAAGAGATGATTAGTTTTCGAAGTGAGATTCTTGTGTAGTTGTGCGGCTTGTAGTAGAATCTCTGGACTGTCTTATCCTGGAAGGAATTTCGCTGTCCCAACGTACCGGATAGTGGGGCGAATATTTCTTTAAGGCAAGTCGGCAAATGCCGATGATTCAATCATTGAAACAAGTTACTAGAATGACATTTGTCAATGTTTGGAATGACATTTTTCAGTACTAGTTGTCGGAAAAAGATAAGTTTTCTAACTGATTCGTTATTTATCTTATCTGGTATTAGTTATATTTGTACATAACTAATGTGAACTACACATATGTTGTATGATAGGAATCATACATGCTTCTAGTGTCAAATCCAACAAAGTGAAACATGACATGGTACTGATCTGGAACCGTATATGGACTTATAGATCGGGTATGTATTGACTCTATTTGTCAATTGTCTAGTTGGTATCAAGACTGAAGCCATGTTTGGTATTGTACATTATATATAGTGCCCTATGATTACCCTAGTGATCTGAAATTATCCAACAATTTTTCTGCCATTTCTTCAATCCTTTAAGCAACGCCTAATTCGGTAATGTAAAAGAACTAGCAAGAAAGATTCTCTTCTCTGGATTTTTTATGTGGTCTGGTCAATTAATCTGTTATTTAACTTCGTATTTTACTTTAATTTAATAAATGCCAATTACATAAAATAATCAATTTTAAAATATACAATTCGATTGATATTTATTACATGACAGTAGTTTATTTATGATCACAATATTAACTAAATAATTAATGACAATCATTTGCAGATATATTAAGAAAATATGGATAATGATCTTCTAAGTTTCCTGTTTCGACTTTTGGGTATGTTTGTTCTTTTCTTTTTTCTTTTTTATTGTATATTAAGGAAATAATAATTATCATGTATTTTTTCTTGATTATTATTTTCTGCTTTTTGAATAGGAAATGTTGCTGCTTTGATCTTGTTCCTGTTCCCAGTGTAAGTGCTTGCACAAATTTGAATTTTTTTTGTTATTATTATAATTATCTTATAATAAAATATAAAAAAATAAATTACACTAAATGAATTAGTTTTTAAATCTCTTAATAAATTTAATTAATTTTTGGATTTTTTTTGAAAGAAGGGTGGCGCTCAAGAGGGTTATAACAAGAAGATCGACTGAAAACTTGTCCGACATTACCAAAGTTCTCTCGTTTGTCTATAAGTTTATGCATAAATCCCCTGTGAAATGTGAAAAGAGCAAAAAGTACTTTTTTTTTTCGACAATACAAAATTCTTTAATCATTTGTTTTTTTTTCCTGAATCTAAAGGACGACCTAGGATGGATAGGTCCTCAAAGGTATGCGTTGAGGAGGGTCTTGATCCTTCTTAGAATATTTAGCAATATGAACATATTATTCAAAGATTAAGATTATTTGGTGCCTTAAAATATTCTCATTTCACATCCCACATTTCAATTTTCATATTATTGTCTGGAATAGAAAATTTCCTTAAGAAATAAATATAAACTCGAGCTTGTTAATATCAGCCTGAACTGGAGCCCTAAAAATAGGCTCATCACAATCTATTTGAGCTCAAACTCAAACCTTACAAATGAATCGAGCTCCACATCCAACTCATTTACAGCCCTAGTTTCAGTTAGAGTGGATGTTGGTGTTTTTTTCAATGATTCAGCTAATTTACTAACTCATAGTACGTAACTAATGGTTGGAGTTTTTCATTGTACTGGTGAAAATTATGTGTTGATGTAAGATAATATTATTTAATAATAGAAATAACAATAATAACATAAACAACAACAAAATACAAGTTCACAAATTTCATTTGATTCTTTGTACCATTATATTTTAGAATTTTAATTTCAATAATATTATAATAAATTCCTAGTATGTCATATAATGCAAATAACTTTAATGTTGGATCACATAATTTACAAATAAACTCTAGATGAGAGAAATCCATTTTTTGGTCGCATAGGATTCGACTCCGTACATCTGCATTTAGTCCCACAGAAAATTTATACATCACTAAGAATATATATATATATATATATATATATATTTATCAACACACCACAAGAACCAAAGCCCTAGCAAATTTATTTCATGTGAAGACAGTCTTGGTACAAGGAGTTGGCGAAGCAATTGGGGCCGCAGAGCCCCAAAGCTCAAAATTAACTGAACTACAAGCAGCAAAGGAGGCCAAGGAATGCGCCTCCTGATTTCCACTTCTTTCAAAGCGCACGACTCGGGCAGTGAAAAAACCCGCTACAACATTTCGTTCTTCGTCTATCACGTCTCGTACTGGTGAAATGCACAGCTCCGGCTACTGGAAGTAAGTCACACGTTGGAGATAATCACCTTCCACTTTCACCCTTTCAAGTCCTCGGTCTCTCGCCCAGCGGATAGCCACTAGCATCGTTGCCGCTTCCATATCCAGGACCATCCCCATGGCCCTTCTGTACTCTGCCTTGGTGCCACAAAACTGCCCCTGATAGTCCCTAGCCACCACTCTAACCCCCATCAGCCCAGTCTCTGCGTTCAGTCCAACGTCGAAACTTTTTTTTTTAAAGTCCAACGTCAAAGTTCGTCACGTCTTTTCTCCCTCAAAGAGTAAGTAGTGTTGAAAGAACGCATTGGCATAACATGGAAACAACACACACATTACTTCATCAAACCTCCATGCCGCTCAACCTATGGTCCCATGATCGCCAAACCGCGGTTTACTTGATTAATCGTATGACCCCTCAAAGATTAAGTAGTGTATGGGAGCTTATAAGTTCCTTAAAAGTGTTTGGTAAATTTTTTAATAAAAGAGCTTATAAGCGTCAAAAATAAGCTGCAATTAGAAGATTATAAGCTATTTAAAAGAAAAGTAAGCTCTCCCCAACTTTTTTTTAAACAGCTTATAAGCTACCTAATGCTAAAAGATAAAATAACACAGATATATTTATTTTTTTTCAATATTATATTTTTATTATCTAAAAAAATATTTATTTCCAATAAAGTAATTTTACTTTATTTTTTTCAATCATCATTGCACTAAAAAAATATATAAGCTCTAATTTTTACCAAATTAACAAAATTACAACTTATAAGCTCCAAAAATATATTATAAGTTACAGGGTGTTATTTTATCCAAACACTTTATGAACTTATTTTTAAAATAAGATGTAAGAGCTTATAAGCTACGAAAACATCTTATAAGCTCTTTAAAGTAAACTTAGCCAAACACTCTCTTATATATATATATATAGACACACATATGTATGTTGCGTGTATTATATATATACACATATATATATAATTTGTATTATATAAATATGCAATCTGGACCGTCTATTTTTATAGCTCGAAGATCCTATGGTTGCTAAGAAAAAGGTATAACAAACATTTTAAGGAAAAAATTAACGGAGTTAGGATTCTTTACGAAAATGGAGAGTATGCTACATTTTTTCAAAATATGGGGGGTTTTTAGTTATTTCACTAAACTATAGGGATGTTTTGGAACTTAACAATACACACACACACACACAAACAAACAACTCTTCTTAGGTGACATTTCGATTTTGTGACATAAGTCACTTTTGACGATTCAAGTGTCTTTATTGTCCTAGCAAAGTAAAGCAATATTGCACAACTTTAGATGACCTGTACAAGTATGCTTCTTGGGTAGGCAGAGACACAGAGAAAAGAACAAAATAGGAGCGCTGAGATCATTTTGATCCTGCAAAAATACATGTCTGAACATATTAAGGAGAAGAGTGCTTGTATAGCCATGTCTTGCCTCCTCCCAGAAAGACTCGGCGAGCATTTCATGTATCCAAGGACGAGAATATTAGAAAATATTCTGACTAAATTGGGTAAAGCTAGAAACTATGTTGGGAGCAGTTTCTTTTGTGCAAGATGAATTTTTTGTGAGGATGACTGCAACTGAGTCGATATCATAGGATAAGAGCTTAGGATTTATGGTAAATTAACCACACATGATTTCATGAAAAATAAGGAAACAAAACAAAATTGTCTTTTGGACTATTCAAAATATACCATTGAAGGCCTCAATTATGAGGTGGCCAAGCGAATCAAAATAACTAATTGGGTGCAATGCTGAAACAAAGTGGACATAATAAGAAAGATTAAGCTCTGCTCTTTAGCTGCAATTGAACGTGTTTGGGCCCAAAATTAATTTTTAATTAGATTCGGAGTGGGCTGATATTGAGTCCTTTTCGCCACACCGAAATGAATTAATTAGGCCCAGACCACTTCGACGCGTCCACATAGCCCATGTTCGAGGCCTAGGCCGAAATGAAATAACGGCCCATGGCCCAAATCGGCCAAAAATATAAAATAAAATAAATATAATAATCTATTTAAATTCAAATCCCTCATAATTAGGGGTTGTTAGGAGATGGCTAACAATAGGCATCTGCACATGCCTAAAATAAAGCCATGTGTTGCTGAAAGTTTAAAATTCAAATGAAATGGCATAACTGCCATAGCAACAAATAAGGAGATCCACCGAGTCTGTTGAAGTCATCCAACTCCAAAAAATAAAGGGATGCAGTTGCAGCTTGAGGCTTATAAAAGGGAGCTGGATTCATCATTCAGGGGACCTTCAACAACGTCAATCAATCAAACACAACAATTCTCTCAATCAAGAAGTCCACACTTCTTTGATTTTCTAGCTTAAATGAACAAAGAATAGCTTTAGTTCAAGTAGGTAGAAAACCGCTACGGGTGTTTGTAGCCATACCTCATTTGGCTCGAAGTGAGGATATCAATGCACTCATTCCGTAACGTCACGAGGTCGTAGCCATCACTCACTCGGATTGGGCCCGGTTCGAGGTGAGATATCAATGCGACGGAGTGGTATCCAGCATTCATGTCGAGCGCATGCATGAAGAGGAGTACAGACGGAGTCAATCAATGCTCGTCGGAGTGAACAGCATTTGAATACGCCCACAGGTAGATATGGCCGGAGTCATCAATGTGTCCGATTTGTAGCTAGAGTTGTTAGGAACTGCTCAATGCATCTCTGTCATAGATATGGCCCGAGTCATCAATGCGTGTGTTTGTAGTCGAGTCCTGTAAAGTCCATTTGGCGAGTAGCTATCGTCTTCGAATTTATTTTCTCTTCGATTTAAACTTTTCGACCCTTTTCGATTTTGAAAGTGCTGAATGGTTAAGTCCTGCATTAAGTTGTAGGCAAGTAGAACCTCAGGGGTAGTGTTTGCCTACTCCGATTTAGTCGTTTTTCAGATAGAAGTCTTAGGCGCGTTATATTTTTCATTTCGAATTGTATTACATCTTTGTTTTCACTTCGAACTACACTTTTCCACTTAGAAACACAAAACTTCCACTTGTGTGCTCTTGCACACTGGCACGCCCGCACCCGAACACGAGAAAGCTCACTTCGAATCGGCTGTTTTCCAATCGAACTCAGCCGGTTCGAACCCTGAGCGGCCACTTCGGCGGGGCCAGGAGAAAATTTATGTAAACATATCTTTCTGGCACGCCCGGTGGGACGGCACTGCAATTTTCGAAAAGGTTTTGTTAGCATTTAGGTCTTAGAAAGCACGTTTTATTTCGGTCAGTTGCATACTTGCATTCTATATTGAAAACTCACAAAAAATTAAAAATCAAAATTCATAAACAGCAAGCTATGGCGCCACCACGCTTAAGGAGCCAAACTCGAGCTGACCTCGGTTCAGACAGTGGAAGCGAGACAGCCAGTGATCAGAACAAAGAGATGAGTGGACATAATCCACCTCCCAAAGTTCAGGCTATCATTGACAGGCTCGAGCGAAATCAGAAAGCGCCTGAAGAGGCGCCGATTCAAGAAGCACCCGCCTTACTGGCCAGAGTGGCCAATTGTGGCGAAGACGCATTATATGTGATGGAGAAGTGGATCTTGGAATCCAACCGCAGATTCCAGGAGTTGATAGAAAGACAACGTCAGGAAGAATCGGAGAGGGCCGAGCAAATGGCCTCCATGTTAGAATCACTCCGAGTAACACATCCACATTACGAAACAAACTTACGCAGCGTGGAGGCAAGAATGGACAACGTTCCGCCGGTGAGAGAACCTCCACGACGAAATGAGGCCGAACAACGACACAGGCCTGACCTTGCCAATGCACGGCCAGAACGATTAAACATTGGAGGTAATGATCGCCGTGGAAGGTACCCCAACATGGATACTGGCAAAGAGTGGCGTTTGAGTCCAGGGGAATACTCTTGGAAGGGGAAGGATCGGGATCTCGAGATCATTTCGATGGACCTGAAATCCCCTATGCAATGCCACACGTGGCAGAAAGACCCCAACCTGCTACGAATCGAAATGACAACACAGCCGTGTCTCGACAAGAGATACAGGAAATGTTGCGGCAGGAGTTGGCGAGGCATAAACGATCAACCTCGCCACCCAGGTATTCTCGCCCATATCCCCCTCATATTGACGCAATTCCTTTTCCCCCAGGGTTTAGGGTCCCAGTTTTTACTTTGTTTAACGGGGATGGGTCACAAACCACCATTGAACATATTGCCAAATTCACCACACAATGTGGAGAGATCGGAATGGACGGAAACCTAAAATTACGTTTATTTCCGAATTCATTGACTGGAGAAGCTTTTTTGTGGTACATCAGACTTAGACCTGGGTCTGTACCCGACTGGCCAACTATGGAGAATCTTTTTCATAGTCATTTCTATCGACTACCCCTTGAGGTATCCATATCGGAGTTACTCAATATGAGACAAATGCCCAGGGAGTCAGCCGAGGAATACATGGGAAGATTCGTCCAGGCCAGACACTTTTGCCCAGTGATCATGGCCGAAGAAAGTTATATAAGTTTGGCCATAGGAGGCATGCACCTCGAATTAAAAAAGAAAATGTTTGGCCAACAATTTGCATCAATTTTTGACTTAATCAGGCATGTCACGGAATATGAAAAACTTTTGAAAGAAGAAAATTGAAGAAGTCATCACGGCAAGGCCACTCATTATCAAGTAGGCCTAGCCGAAGTCCAAGATGACTTGGTCAGTGTCGAAAAAGAACAATGGGAGAACGAAGTGGGCCTAGCCCAAGTCGTTTGCCAAAAGAACACGGTTTTCCCGGCTTTAATAAAACCAAGGGCACTACAGCCTCACATCAAAATGCCTCCTGGCATGCTAAATAAACCAGAGTTTCGTTCTGAAACAGAGAGGCGCTATGGTTTCAATGTCTCAAAAACCGAAGCTATTTTTGATCACTTATTGGCTGATGGCAAAATTAAAGTACCTAATGATCATAGAATGCCAACGGCCAAAGAGCTGGAAGGCAAAGTGTACTGTAAATTTCATAATGCATGGACTCATAACACCAATGATTGTTTAGTTTTCAGGTGGATGATACAGAGCTGCCTAGACAACGGCATATTGCGTTTTCTGCCGGAATGGATGAATAAGAAAATGGGAATTGACAAAGAACCATTCCAGGCGGAGGGAGTAAACATGGTCAACGTTCAGGATGACCCAACCGAAAAGGAAAACCAACAAACTGAGCAAGGAATGACACAGTCAGGATGCCAGATGTCATTTCGAAATGGCAACAATACCATGGGTCTATCCAGCGGGAGCTTACTATCCTTGGGCCAATCCCTATGGCCAGCTTTTCCATGATTCCACAGCCGCCTATGGTACCATATCCCCCTCCAATGCTCGGGGGGCATTGTGCCAATGGCGGTCCATTGCGAGAAAATCGAGATAAGAGAAATCGAAGTCCTTCCCGAAGGACTGACAGAAGTGATAAAAGGAGGGCCCTCTCTAGCCCACCTCGAAGCCATGAACCAACTCAAGAACCGGTTCATTCCAGGTTCATTAAACCGCCAGCAGTCCAGGAAGGACGTTGGATGGCAGTAAGACATCCTAAGTTCCCAAACGGAAGAAGTCCTCGTGAGATGACGAGAACGCAGTACCGAAGACATTTGAGGCAACGAAAAGAAGCTGAAATACTCAAAAGGGAAACAACGAAAACCCATCAAGGGTAAGGCAGTAGTGTCAACAGAGCTAAGGAGCCAGAAAATCACCCCGACTGACAGTCAATCGAAGAGAAAAATTGCCGACCCAATGATACTAGAAAGTGATGAATCAAAGAACGGCGTCCTAAGCAGACCAGACAATGTCAGAGAGGACGATCTGAGTGAATGGATCGTGAAGATGGAAGAACTAAATCAGATCGACAAGGAGTTGCCATTGGAAACCACAAACGTACCATCATCCAGTGGCAATGCTATCAACATGGAGTGTAACATTGTATGGGCATTCCTTTCCGATACTATTGCTAACAGTGATTCTCAGGATAACGTGGGAGAAAGCAGTGAAGTTTGGGATGACAGTGAACCGGTCGCTTTCTTTGTAAGTAATGCCGAGCAGACAGTCCAGAAGAGTAAGACAGTCGAAGAGATCAAGGCTTTATTCCAGAAACCGCCACCAAGTATGGCGAAACATGTAAAACCTCTCTTCATAGCTGGCCATCTCGATGGCAAGCCTACTGGAAGAATGCTGGTTGACAATGGAGCTGCAGTGAATATCATGCCTCTCCAAACCATGAGACGCATCGGAAAGGAGAAGGATGATCTTCTTAAGACAGATGTTGTGATCAGCAATTTTGCAGGAGGAAAAGCAGACATCATGGGGATACTGCCAATGTGCAGGAGGAAAAGTAAGACAGTCACTTTTGCTTTTTTCGTTATAGATGCGAAGACTTCCTACAATGCCTTGCTAGGAAGGGATTGGATCCATTCCGCCATGTGCATCCCTTCGACCTTACACCAGTTTCTGGTATTTTTGGGAGATGGTGAAAATGAACCAGAGATAGTGAAGGCAGAAGAAAGGCCGTTCACGGCCAATGTGAATGTAGTAGAAGCTAGGTACTATTCCGACAATGTTGGACCATACAGGTTTATCGGACAGGACAAATATGGCCGCCCGCTTTGTGCCACTTCGTCTATGGCGCCAGTTAGTTTAGAAGTAGCAATGACTAAGGAGGTTAGCAGGCCTTGCAACATCGAAGAAAGGCCGCTTTCTACTTTTCAAAATATTGATCATGAATAATGTCGATTTAGACAAAATTGTAATAATTCCGGATAGCGCCGGATCATTAATAATAAATAACATTTTGGCCTTATTGGCCAAGGACCTTTCCGATTAGTATAGTTGTAATGCGGATGTAATTTATGAGTACGAGCAGGATCTCACTTCGACAGATGGGATTACACTAAAGGAATTGAATGCCGCTCCGGCAAAACTCGATGACGTCAGGATTCAGGTTCAAGATCCTGTCATCGAAGTGGAGCTTGGCAATGAAAATGATCATAGGCCCACATACATTAGTGCTTTATTAAGCTCAGAAGATAAAGAGGCCATGATCAACATACTCAAAGAATACAAAGACTGTTTTGCATGGAATTATGATGAAATGCTTGGTCTCAGCAGAGACTTAGTAGAACATCGAATACCCATTTTGCCTGGGTTTAAGCCACGCAAACAGCCTCTCCGATGCATGTCCGAAGAAGTCTGTGTATTGATTAAAGAAGAGATTCAAAGGCTTCTGAAAGCAGACTTCATCGAAGTGGCCAGATACCCCGAATGGGTGGCCAATGTCGTGCCAGTTATCAAAAAGAATGGAAAACTGAGAATTTGCATAGACTTCAGGGATCTAAATTTGGCATCTCCGAAAGATGAGTACACGATGCCAATGGCCGACATGATGATAGATGCCGTTGCAGGGCATGAGTACTTAACTCTTGTCGACGGCAATGCGGGATGCAATCAGATCTTCGTAGCTGAAGAGGATATCCCGAAACTGGCATTCAGATGCCCGGAGGGCATTGGTACCTTTCAATGGAAAGTTATGCCGTTTGGCCTTAAAAATGCTGGAGCTACATACCAACGAGCTATGAATTGCATTTTTCATGACTACATGAATGACTTCGTCAAAGTTTATATCGACGATCTTATCATTAAGTCTACCATCTTTGCTCAGCATTTAAAGCACCTGGTTAAGGCCTTTGATAGGATGAGAAAATTTCAGTTGAAGTTAAACCCGCTGAAATGCATATTCGGAGTGGCCGCAGGCCATTTTCTTGGGTTCTTAGTGCATAAGAAAGGAATCGAAGTGGAAGCGAACAAGGCAAAGGCCATCTTGGCCGCCCAACCACCTCGAACCAAGAAAGAACTGCAACAGTTTCTTGGAAAAGTCAATTATTTGAGAAGGTTCATTTCGAACCTGGCAGGCAAAACCAAGATTTTCTCACCCTTATTAAAGTTAAAAGACCATGATCACTTCGAATGGTCAGAAGAACATGGGCAGGCATTTGATAAGATCAAGGAAGCTCTGACTTCCCCTCCAGTGATGATGCCGCCGCGAAAAGGAGAACCGCTTAAGCTTTACATTTCGGCAGCGGACAAGACCATTGGAGCCTTTTTGGCTCAAGACGACAAAAATGGTCTCGAACGAGCTGTGTACTACATAAGCAGGCATTTGAGCGACACAGAACAAAGATACCATCCGATCGAAAAGGTGTGTTTGACCCTATATTTCGCATGTATCAAACTACGATATTATTTGCTACCGGTAAAGGTTCTTGTAATCAGTAGCGTCGATGTGGTCAAATACATGCTTTCGAGATCAGTAGTACGTGGTCGGATAGGCCGTTGAGCCATCCACCTAATGGAGTATCAACTACAATTTGTTCTACAAAAAGTTGTGAAGGGCCAAGCCTTGGCCGATTTTCTTACCGACCACTCGAGTGTCGAAATAGATGATGAAGTAACACAGTAAATCGAGATGCTATCAGTATTCGTGAAACCCTGGACCCTTCAATTCGATGGATCGCGAACAGACAAAGCATCTGGGGCTGGCTTTGTGGTCACTTCACCATCAGGAATCAAGACTGGCATGTCAGTCCAGTTCGATCTCCCATGCGCCAATAACCAGGCTGAATATGAGGCCTTGATCCTTGGATTAGAATTACTACGTGAGCTAGGAGCACCCAGTATCAGCGTAAGTGGAGACTCTCAGCTCGTTATCAAGCAGATCCAAGGTACATTCCAATGTCGAAATCCCATACTAGATAGGTACATCTCCACGGTCAATGCTTTACTAATGGGATTCGACGAAGTGACGTTTCAGCATGTGGCTAGGAACTCCAATTTCGAAGCCAATGAATTGGCTCAGATAGCCACTGGAGCATAATTCCCCAGAAATTGTATGGCCGCCAGCTATACCATCACAAGGCAGGCCTATCCCTCTCATTTCGAAAGAATCAATGTTTGCGCTATAGAAAGCACCATGAAACAAGTTGAGGATTGGCGCGAACCAATATTAAGGTATTTAAATGATCCTTCCCAAGGAGCACCTCGAAGAGTCAGAGTGAGAGCGGCCAACTATGTAGTTCTGGGAGGTAGCTCGCTGTACCGACGAGGTCATGATGAAGTGCTCTTACAATGTGTCGGACAAAATGAGGCCATGAAAATCATGATGGAAGTCCACGAAGGAATATGCGGAGCCCATCAAAGTGGCCGCAAAATGGCATGGTTAATCAAGAGATATGGCTACTTCTGGCCAAAAATGATGCAAGATTGCCATTGGCTGGCCAGAGGGTGTGAAAAATGCCAGTTACATGGTCCAATTCAAAGAGTGCCGGCGAAGGAAATGAATTTAATAATTAAGCCCTGGCCATTTCGATGTTGGGCCATCAATTTAATAGGGGCCATTTTTCCTCCCTCTTCGAAGCAACATACCCATATCATCACTGTGACGGACTACTTTACTAAATGGGTGGAGGCCATTCCCCTCAAGCAAACAGATCAAGGAACGATAATAAGGTTTATCAAAGAGCACCTGGTGCATAGATTTGGAATCCCTCAAACTATCGTAATGGATAGGGGAACCATGTTCACAGGGTCCGAAATTCAGACTTCTGCCACAGAGTATGGCATTCAACTTACACATTCCACGCCATACTATGCACAAGGGAATGGGCAAGCTGAGTCCACCAATAAAACCTTAAAAGGTATCATTTCGAAAATGGTGGAAGGGAATCCTAGAGCGTGGCATTTATTGCTTTTCAAGGCATTGTGGGCCTATCGAACAAGTAAACGCACCGGTATAGGGACTACCCCATTCCGACTCACTTATGGCCACGATGCAGTCCTACCCATGGAAATCAACGTGAGGTCTGCACGGATAGCTCATCAAAATAATCTCACTAGGGAGGAATATCATCACAAGATGGTGGACGAATTGGATGCAGTAGAAAACATCAGGATACAGGCGCTAGACTCCATCGAGGCTCAGAAAAAACAAGTTGCCAGAGCTTACGACAGAAAAGTCAAAGTCGAAAAGTTTCAAATTGACGACCTCGTGTGGAAAGTTGTCTTCCCCTTGGAAAAAAGAGATGCTATGTTTGGAAAGTGGAGCCCTAATTGGGAAGGACCCTTTTCGATCCGCGCGATAACCAAGGGAAGAGCTTATTTATTAGAGAACATGGATGGAAACTTGTTCAGGGACCCGATTAATGGCAAATATTTGAAAAAGTATCATCCTACCCTTTGGGAAACATTGCCACTAGAGCGACGGAGATGCCTAAGTCAAAATGGCCTTTAAGGCCAATCGAACTTGTGATATTCATTTATTTTTTTTTTTAAGATTCAGTCATGTTATTGATGCGCCTATGAGGTTTCTTTTCCACATGCGAATGTTTTTTGAAGAAATTTTGACATAAGCAATTCAAATAGCATGATGAAACTGGATAAAAAAATATAAAAAAAAAGTTCGAAATAATGTTGGTCAAAAAATTGAGCCAAGACATGGCTTAAATTCTATTCCGGCAACAAAACTGCCATTTATAAATGGCACACAGGCCATAAAAATTAAGTGGCCGGGGCATCCTTTTCCTGGGCCGTGCCGCTTGGTCCAGCCGCCTCGCTAGTTGGTTGGTTAGATGTCGAAGTCGCTTCTGCCAGGTGCCTCGCTAACTCTGGGGGTCCCTTCACCCAAGAAGTCAGCTCGAAATCGAGCAAAGAACAAATGCAAAGAGGTAGTCACCTCGTCAAGTTCAGCGGAGGCAGTTTCAACTTGGCGTTTTCGTTCCAAATCCCTCTCCTTAGCCTGCTGATAGGCTTTGATCTGTGCGTCAGATTCAGCCTTAAGTGCCTCAACTTCATCAGAAACATGAAGTAACTGCTGATCCACCTCTGCGGTAAGTTTGCGTAAGCGTTCCATCTCAGCAGCCAGTTGCTCTCGTGTGGTAGTCAACTCCAACTGCCGCTCCGCCCTTTGAGTCAGTTAGGCTCGAAGAGCCCTCAAATTTTCAACTAAGGGGCCAGTAGTGGAGACATGGGGTGCTTGGATTAAGGCATGACTACTCTCACACTTCATCCCGAGACCTGGGAGGTTCCTTGCGAAATCATCTTAGAATCGTCTTTTACTAGGAGCCACGGTAAGACGGGCAACCTCCTGTAGGATCTCGTCAATGAGATCCTTTCTTGTCCCGAGTATGGCCGGCGCAGACTCAGAATCCACTCCTGCAAGAAGCCTCTTGAGCTCTTGGACACGAGCGTCAGAAAGATGGGTGGCCACCTCAGGAACGAACGCGTCTCCCAAGATGGAGTCAAGAAGGTCCACTACTGCCTTGGCGCTACTCAACGGAGTTGAGCCTGACAGTGATCGAGGAGAAATAGCCTGAATCCAAATTAAGGCAATTAGCTGACAAGCTCAAACAAGAGTAAACAGGGAAGCAAGGTAGGCAACAAGGGAAAGGTTTTACCTGGGAGCTACCAGCAGGAGTATCTGGCAGTGAGGAAGTCGTAGAGGGAGCTCGGGCAACAGATTGAACAACAGCCTGCAAGAATCAAGGTCAGAAAAAGATGGCACAAAATCGACGAGAAAAGATCAAAGAGATATTACCTCTGTCACCTTGATAAGAGGAGGAGGGGGCGGCATATCCTTCCTAACAGGAGGACTAAGGCCTGAAATATCCACAGAGGAATACCCAGCTTCAGCAAGGTCAGCATGAATCCGGTCAATGGCCACGTCGACGTCTATTTCTTCAGAGGGAGACTCTTCGACACTCTCTACCTGAGGACCAGCAGAAGAAGAAGGGGTGCCAGTAGGAGAAGAGTCAGAGGAAGAAGCAGGTAAGACCAGACGCCTCTTCATTGCCATTTGCTTGATGCGTTGTCGTTTAGGGGCAGGGTCAGCCAAGATAGCGTGTTTGCTTCGACTGGAAATCTGCAAAAAGGAAAAATCAACATGGTGAAAAGGCAGAAATGAAATAATCAAGAAGAAGATACCTGATCAGAGGCACCATCATCAGAATCAGACACTTCGATCACCCCTTCGACCTTTTTGGAGTGAATATGGCGAGCTGAACGGCGAATACCCACCTTGACAGAAGGAGGCTCAGAGGCAGGACTTGGGGATGGAATAGGGATCCCAGCGAGGATAGCAGTGGCAGCTGACACCATAGCTTCCGTCTTCTTACGAGAACCTAAAAACAAAAAGAGAGTCAAGGCACAGTATAAGAAGACGCCAAAACAGGGGAAATAGAGATGAAGGTAATACCTTCACCTTTTATGGTCACTGCATTACTCCGAAAAGGAATAGCAAGTCCAAAGAGCTCAACCCGACTGAACTCCCTCGGGGTCATCAGCAAACAAGCCGCTGAATGTAACCTCATCATGGAAGCTCATGGGCCTTTCAAGGGGAAGGTTGGGAATGATTACCCACGGAACGAAATCAGGTAAGGGGGGAGCAGTCAAGCATAGCGGTTTGTAAAAAGTGGACCAATGTGGAGCACGGTCCTCTAATTTCTTCCTAGCAGTGTAGAAGTGCTCTTTGGCTTTAGCTATCAATTTTTCTTTCTTTTCGAAAAATACAATGGAAGCTTGCCTAATGCATCCGTCACGGGCAAAAGGATTCCAGGTAACATTATAAAAACGTTCGAATTTGTCAATACCTTTTTGCCAGCTATAGATTTGACGAGCACGTCCTCTGGAAACTGGCACGTTAGTGGCCACCTTCATGGGAAGATTTGAGAAAGTAAAACGGGCCACGTCCGCATGAGCGGGCTGGATCCTTGAACGCGGTAAGTAGTCATTCCACCAGGACTGGAAGGCCGGAGTAGATTGACAGTCCCTTGCAAAATAGGTGAATGCGAATTCACCCAAACGACGCAGAGAACTGGCAGTTAAATCCCTGAACACGTCGATGCCCCAGGTTCTTGTATTTATTTAACTTGAAACGTGACGAGTTAAGCGTCACGATCGGAGCAGGAATGGACTGAATGAGGCCGAACTGACGGGCCGCATAATGAGGGGCATACGGTAAAAGACGGCTAGAAACCATATTGTCGAATCGAAAACAATATGGCAAGTCTCGGGCAACAAGAAAAGAGGCCCACCGCCTCTGATCACTAGTATGGAAAGAATGTGACCCGTGGCAATAAAACGTCGGGTCACCACTACAGAGTACATCCCAAGCCGGGATGCTACCATCTTGAGGGAGGTAGAATCGAACGTAGGCGCGTTCGAGATGGACTGCCGACACGCTGCTGCGTGCAAGAAAGGTGGCGAAAAGTTCTTTCTCCATCCTCATTCCAGTGGTCCGGGCACACAAATGGGGAAAATAGGCTTGAAGCCACATCTGCACCAGCCACAAACCCCCATGGTGGATTTCCCTCTTCTTCGGATCGTGCCTCACCTTCACCAACTTGCGCAACCCCTTATAAATGAAGGCCAGCACCGCTGGACCTAGGGCCAAGTCGGCCCCCGCAGCCATGGCCCCAGAAATATAATAGAACTCCATAGTTTGTTGGCATGATTGGCTGCAGAAGACGTATCTGCACAGCCATAACGCCAAAAAATCGAGCATGTTCCTCGCAGGAGACCGGAGTGGCTTTATTCACGAAATGGGAAATAATGTGCCCATAACTAGTCATGAGCTTACCGTCGCGCGAAAGGTGAGAAATCTCTAACACGTCGAGGTCGTCGTACCTCGCATCAACGCCAATTGGACGACCGAACGAACAAAAACCGGCTAGCTGCTCCAAATCGAGGAGCGTAATGATCATGGGGCCAGCGGCAAAATGGAAGGTGTTGTCAATGCGGCACCAAAAGGGGGACGCTGCTTGCAGAAACCCCATATCAAGAGAGTATGGTTGCTTCGAAACCTGAATGGGCTCGTAGATGTCAATACTCCTCCATAATTGGCCGTAAACCGCTTCAACACGGACGCACCAATTTAAAAAATCACGATGGACTGAAGAGTTGGGCGACCATGGCCAATTTCGAACTGAGGTGCCAAAAGCATGGCCCTCTGGATATGGCAGATTCTCTTCGAAGCGTGCGAGATCCCTAGGGTGATCTCGGGGGGTTTCTCCGCTGCTTACGGGACCCAAGGAATAAGAACATTCGTATGAGAAAATGGTGGATGTTTGAGACGCCATTGATGAAAGGAGAGAAACTAGGGTTTTCAAATTTGGGGGAAGAAAGTGGAGCAAACGATAAGGGATGATGAGCTAAGAATGAGAGAATTTCTTTTAAAAGTCAAAGTTGATGGCTGCAAAAGGTATTGGTATTTTAAGGGTAAGTACGTGAAGGATTTTAAGGGGATTGGGAACTCAGGAATAAAAAGAGTCCCAGACGTGAAAAATACTAGAAACGGCTAGTGTTGGGACACTCAAAGGGCGCCATCATGATGGCGCCAGCAACGGCCGTAATTCAGAAGGAGCAGAAAAAGAGAAAAATATTTTCATAAAGGAAGGAAGGCTGCAGAGATGCAATAATAACATTCTCATAGCCTGGTAGTCGAACACTAATAACAGCATGAAGATCATGGTGTTTTCAACAATATGTTGTCAAGAGAAACGAAATTGCCACGTTGAATATGGCAAGCATGAATAAAAAAGCCGCCAAATTTAATGGCGCTTAGGAAGTGAAGTTTAAATCAAGTTATGGTCAAATCTTGCTAATTGACCACAACTTGCGGGGGGCATTGTTTGGTCCCAAAATTAATTTTTAATTAGATTCGGAGTGGGCTGATATTGAGTCCTTTTCGCCACGCCGAAATGAATTAATTAGGCCCAGACCACTTCGACGCGTCCACATAGCCCATGTTCGAGGCCCAGGCCGAAATGAAATAACGGCCCATGGCCCAAATCGGCCAAAAATATAAAATAAAATAAATATAATAATCTATTTAAATTCAAATCCCTCATAATTAGGGGTTGTTAGGAGATGGCTAACAATAGGCATCTGCACATGCCTAAAATAAAGCCATGTGTTGCTGAAAGTTTAAAATTCAAATGAAATGGCATAACTGCCATAGCAACAAATAAGGAGATCCACCGAGTCTGTTGAAGTCATCCAACTCCAAAAAATAAAGGGATGCAGTTGCAGCTTGAGGCTTATAAAAGGGAGTTGGATTCATCATTCAGGGGACCTTCAACAACGTCAATCAATCAAACACAACAATTCTCTCAATCAAGAAGTCCACACTTCTCTGATTTTCTAGCTTAAATGAACAAAGAATAGCTTTAGTTCAAGTAGGTAGAAAACCGCTACGGGTGTTTGTAGCCATACCTCATTCGGCTCGAAGTGAGGATATCAATGCACACATTCCGTAACGTCATGAGGTCGTAGCCATCACTCACTCGGATTGGGCCCGGTTCGAGGTGAGATATCAATGCGACGAAGTGGTATCCAGCATTCATGTCGAGCGCATGCATAAAGAGGAGTACAAACGGAGTTAATCAATGCTCGTCGGAGTGAACAGCCTTTGAATACGCCCACAAGTAGATATGGCCGGAGTCATCAATGTGTTCGATTTGTAGCTAGAGTTCTTAGGAACTGCTCAATGCATCTCTGTCATAGATATGGCCCGAGTCATCAATGCGTGTGTTTGTAGTCGAGTCCTGTAAAGTCCATTTGGCGAGTAGCTATCGTCTTCGAATTTATTTTCTCTTCGATTTAAACTTTTCGACCTTTTTCGATTTTGAAAGTGTTGAATGGTTAAGTTCTACATTAAGTTGTAGGCAAGTAGAACCTCAGGGGTAATGTTTGCCTACTCCGATTCAGTCGTTTTTCAGATAGAAGTCTTAGGCGCGTTATATTTTTCATTTCGAATTATATTACATCTTTGTTTTCACTTCGAACTACACTTTTTCACTTAGAAACACAAAACTTCCACTTGTGTGCTCTTGCACACTGGCACGCCCGCACCCAAACACGAGAAAGCTCACTTCGAATCGGCTGTTTTCCAATCGAACTCAGCCGGTTCGAACCCTGAGCGGCCACTTCGGCGGGGCCGGAGAAAATTTATGCAAACAGAACGTAAGACTGAATAAGAATCACAATTATTTTTCGAAATGCCCTTTCCCGTTGACTATGATTAATTATGATGTATTTTTGTCTGATTTTTTTTTTTCATTTCCATACCTATAATTGTCACCTTGATATTCTAATTTTCATTATCAATGATAATTTTTTTTTAAATTCTTCAGGTAGATATTTTAATTTTATTTAGTGTGTCTCTTTTTCTTTACCAGAATTATTAACTAGTGAATGTGGAAAATTTGCTTACTCGGCCATTGTTTGTCGCCTCTTGTCCGAATAGTTGTTGATTTATTTTCTCTATAAGAGAATAATCAACTGTATAAAATTAAATTATTTAACGAAGCGTCTTTTATTGTGCGTTTAACCTTGATGAGATGGCAATTTTTCATAAACTCACGTCGTAAATGAGGTGACTAATATAGGTTTGAATCACAACATACAAAAACAATATTAATTTGATCAAATGGACAGTAAAGCACAGTATTAAATTTGACCAAATCGACAGCAGAGACAACGTAGTTAATATTTTGAGGGTTGGTTGTTCAAGATATGCCGTTGCGCTATATCGTGTCATTCCTTAACAATAGTTTTTAGAAAAAATTACGCTGACTACCCCTGAGGTTTGGCCAATTTACGAAAAATCTCCTATGTTTTAAAAAATTACCAAAAACTCCCTAAGGTTCTATCCATATTACAAATTTATTTCAATTTCCAAAAATACTCCTTTCCTTTTTTTGGGTGATTTACACTGACCACTCTGAGATTAGGTTAATTTACAAGAAACCCCCTGTAGTTTCAAAAATTACCAAAACCCCCCTGAGGTTATAACAATATTACAACTAGCACCTACTTAGGTTTACTTATCAACAATATTAATTTTTTTCCCTCTGTAATATTGCTATCATAAAATTTTCATGTAATAGATTTGGAAAAAAAATGTGATTACGTATTCAAATAAATATTCTGAATTCAATGTTATGAATTTATACAAAATATACGTAATATGTGCTAAATTTATATTTGAGAAAAATATAATTATATGCATCGTATATATCCATAATGTGAAATGAGAAATATAAACATTGATTGAAATAAAAAATTGAAATTAAATAATGTACTTGAAAATTTTATTTAGCTTGAGGACTCTAACTCATTTCTCTTAAAATTTACTCCGTATTAACGATAATATGACATACTTGATGTGTTGGTAGATACTTGATGTATTAAATTCAAAATATGACATACTTGACGTATTAAATTTAAAATATTTATTTGAATAAATAATCACATTTTTTTTTCAACTCTATTACATGAAAATTTTATGATAACAATATTACAGAGTAGGTGCTAGTTGTAATATTCGTATAACCTCAGGGGATTTGGTAATTTTTAAAATCGCAGGGGGTTTATCGTAAATTAACCTAATCTCGGGGTGGTCCGTGTAAATCACCCAAAAAGAGGAAAGGGGTATTTTCGAAAATTAAAATAAATTTGTAATATTGATATAACCTTAGAGGATTTTTGATAATTTTTTAAAAAATAGAAATTTTTTTATAAATTAACCAAACCTCAGGAGTAGTCAGTGTAATTCGCCCTAATTTTTAGCTTTTTGTTGCAGCATAATTTTTGTTCATGCATCAGCTTGACCACCCATCGAAGGTTGAACGATTGTGCATTTGCATAGCTTTATTAAATACTTAGAAAAAGAGCTACTTTGCGTGCTGATTCGCTTGTATGTTAACACACACACACACACACATATATATATATATATATATATATGATCTTGAGTTTATTTCAAGCTATTTCCCTAATCAACTTTTCTTATCAAAAAAGAGGAACTATAAAAAAAAAAGGTATGAAAAGCTTAATCGTCCAAATACTAATAATAATAATAATAATAATAATTCTTCCATAATACAAAAGATGAAAAGCTCAATTAAGGCAATCAAATTAGTAAATTCAAACTTATAATTACTAATGCAAAAGTCAAAATGTTTAGACTTTGTTTGGTTCTAAGATTTTAAGAGCAAAGAAAAATGTTAAGGAAAAAATAAAGAAACTACAAGAATTTTAAAATATTCTATTTAATTTGGTTGTTAAAGAAAATAATAAAAAAAATAATTTTGTTAGAAAATTATCTTCCACTTTATTTGGTTATTATTGTAAATTAAAAAAAAATATAAAAACATACCCAAGAAAATCCAAATAATTAATTAATTGCATAAAAAAAAATTTACATGAAATATATTCAATCAATCAATTAGTTTGAATAATAAAAATGAGATTAGAACTTAAAAAGTGAGAGAGTATTAGAGAAAATAATATAATTTTTTTTTCTTTTTTTTTTCCTTTTTCTCCTAAATGTTAGAACCAAACATGATGTAAGTGAATCTTTTTATTCAACAGTTAAAGACATAAAGAATTGATTGAAAAACCCAACCATTTATTTTTAAAACTTTTCTGATAGTTTTGACTATAATAAACACACACACACACACACACACACACATATATATATATATATATATATATTTTGATGAATACTAAGAAACATATTGTTGAATAAAGCTTCCGACAGAATCTAATTAATATACGAAACTGTAATAGTCTCGTACCATTGACGATCTGAAAGCTTTCTTCAAAACCCCTCTTTCAGTCCCCAATTCCAATCCCTCAAAAATTTCAGGGGCATCTCGGTTTTGATCTTCTCGTTTGCATCGCTTGTTGAACAAGTATTCTCTGTTCATTGGTAAGATACTTCCAATTCTCTTGATGTTTGGATTATTTTCTTTCTTTTTTTCCTATGAATTTTGGAATTACTTCATTGGCTTGTGGAATTTAGAGCTTATGCGAACTGGTTCTTCTTTTCGGTTTTGGTTTCCAACCCTTTGTGCGGTCGATCCTTTCCGAAATTCTGTGGATTAGGTAGAACTTTGGGGGTTTTGCAGCAAAATGTGGGAATTTTTGGGCGAAATGTGGGCATTTTTGCTGGGTTCAGTTTCGAATTTTGAAATCTTATGGAAGCTGAACAATCACGTGTTTTCAGTGGATTCAAGTGTTTTAGTTGAGTTATTGAGTCAGTTGAACAAATTTAAATTCTTAGATTGTGTGTAGACACTGGGACGAAGCTAGTCCTTTAGCTAATGAATAATTGAGAATTTTGTGTTTCTGAACTGTTCAGCTTAGCATTTTACCCCACGTAGTTGCTAAGGGGTTGTGCTAGTGTTATATGGTCCTTATATGAAATTTTTTCCCTTAGTTTTTTAGTGGGACATGAGCTAGAAGTCTTGGTATAACAGTTAAATTAATTTTTTAAGTTCCCTGCTTGTCCAATTTTCAGTTTTGGCTACGGTTATCCTGAAAATTATTCTGTTTTCAAGAGAAGAGGTTAATTTTTTGTCTTTTTTTGTTTTCCTTTTTCAGGAAAAGATGATTCAAAGATAGTGCTCATTTATACATATAATTTTGATTATGTGGTGCATGTTTACTCTGTTCAAAAACAGATGCCTTTTGTTATTCCAAGTTTATAAGCAGTTAAAATCTGGGACATACTTTTTATGGCTCTCAGCCTACATAATTCCTTATCCTGGCACTAAAGGGTTCACTTTCGTTAGAATGAGAAATAAGTAAATTGAATTGTAGATTGCAACTTCAACTTCAAATTTAATGTTGTGTTTGAAAATGTAGAATACACACAGTGAGTGGAAGCCTGATCTGATGGCAAAGGAAAAGATATATAGTAAAAGGAAAAAGAGGCTGATTTTATTACGAAATCCGTTCTTATCCAAGTTTGTTTCAATTTCAGTCAAATTAACTGGAAGGCAAAGCTCGAACATTGATCCTCACATATATCTTTCTTAGAGACAAAATTCCCATTCATACTTGCAGAAATGGCAATGACCATTGAAGGTTCGTCCTCTATGCTTTCTCTCTTTAGATTCATTACAGTCTTATTTGTGATTTTCTGCTAGATTTGAACTTTGTAATTGAAGGAGAGAAATATTTGTGTAGTATCATACCTTTTCGAGGAGCATACTATCCTATTCTGGAATACGTGCCTCTTCTGCAAACTTGTTGCATTTATCATCCTTTTTGATATTTGGTTGGTGTTTTTGTTGTGGTAATTACTTTTATAGTTTGATTAACGATTTCATTTCTCTTTACTTGAAATGAATGAAGCCCAAACTCAATCTCGTTTTCATTATATTTTTAGATGAAAGCAAGTCTGTAAATTCCAGCTCAAGTTGTTATTTGGATGAGGGCACACAACTTAATTGTTCAGTATAGTTCACTTCTCAGAGTTCTTGATGAAGTCTGTCTTCTCTTCTAATTAGAATATCGGCTGGTATATGGAGTTGTGTTGGTGTTGTACATGATAGATGGTGCTAAAAAATCATGTGTACTTCTGATGAATCTGCATTGCGTTCTATTTTAGTGTAGAGGATGGCGTGAAACATAATGTGCTCAAAGCCTCAACTGAACCCTAACATAATTTATGATGGCGTTCATCAAATTAATTGTCCACTGTCTGCTGAAGTTTAGCAATGTCTCTTAGAAGTTTCAAATTGGTTTGTTCTAACTTTTTGATGTTCTTCAAGACTCTGCTAAGCAAAGGTTGCCACGGATAGGACATCAGGGAATGTTTACTATGAATGTGAACCAGAATTCCTCAATTTTTATTGAAAAGCGAATAATATACAACTTAAAAGGATTTCCCCCCCTTTTTCTTCTTTTTCCTTTAGTTTTTCGAATGGAACGGAATAGCTAACAGACCAGTATATGATGCTTGGATAACTCTTAACGTAGCCTAAAATAGGATAATTGACCTATCATGAAACATCAAAATAAATTCAAAGAAAAACCTGACCTTTACTAATATAACTCAGCATATATGAAGTTTAGCATCATAACGTTTTTGTTGATGAAGTCTCGACTTCAATTCATTATTATTTAAAGCAAATTTGAGGTGAGACTGTGGCAATGGGGAAGCTTGTTCAATTCAGCTCTTGGCTTCTTTGTTGCTGTCCCCACAATGGACCCAGGCTATGGCATCAGTCTAGTGGGAATGACCACTCTGAAGATAGGCAAACTGAGGCAAAGCATTCCATGACTACACTGAGGATAGATAAACCAGGTAGCAGGCCCGGCAAATTTTAGAAAGAACTTAAAGTGGTTTTATTTTTAGGTGTTACAGAGATCATAAAAGATCACAGCTGGAGTGGTGGAGAATAGCCCTGAGTTTGAGACTGAGAGGTCGGTAAGGCCAGGTGGAGCTGTAATGTGCCTTGATGAGGGAGAGTGGGTGCTGGATGCTCGGTGATGGTGATTGGCTTCAGGTGTTGGGTGTTAGATTTACTTGATGTGGTGATGGGACTATTTTGGAGATGGCAAAAGTCTTTTGTAGAGACTCATCAATGTAGATTGTAGAATTGTGGGGTGATAGGAACGATGGTGGTTGCACGATGGTATTGATGTTCTTTGGTGATTGGCATTGGCGATTCCTTTCTTGGTAGAGGAGCCTTTGGAGATTTGACGAGATGTGAGCGATGCTTGGTAGTTTGGTGTGTCTTTGGAGTGGTGGAAAATTCTATTTTATTTTCTTACTCTACTTTTTCTTTATGATGTGGAGGGTAATTGTGGTGGCCAGGGAATTCCAACCATGTTCGGTGAAGATGATTGAATGGTTGAGTTATGGTGGCAGTTGTGGGAGAACGATGGTATTTAGTGGTACTGGATGTTTCAATTGGACAGAGTCATGAGTGAAGTTTTTTGTGCTGTTCTGTCGTAGAGGAAGTATGGAAAATGGATTATGATGTGGAATTGAGGTCAGTTGATCACAAACTACTTTAATCTGGCTTAAGGTTGAGTTGATAAAAGACTCAAATCTCAAAAAGTAGGAATGCAATCATGACACAGCTTCAGAGCCATCTAGCTATAAAATTTTGACTTGTTTGCAATCCTAGTCAAAAGTAGTGTAGCTTAGAAACAGTTTATTTGAGGGAGTTTGTTACATGAATCTTGTGGCTAAGGTAGCTGTGGGGAGTCTGTTTCTCCGATGGATGTTATAGATATCCATAAAAAGGTTGAATAGAAATCCCTACAAAAAGGATGAATATACTAACTATGGATTCTACTTCAATTTAGTTTCATAGTTCAGCTTCATGTAGAGCCTGTAGAAAGGATGGATATGGTAAACATGCCTGTGATTTAATCGAATTCAAGAAATATGATTATGATTTAGTTTAGTCACTTTAGGTTTTGCTTGGTCTACTAGTAGCTGAAACAATGATCGTTTGTGTTTGATTATATTTTTATTGCTTTCTTTTCCACTAGGTGATTTCAAAATCATTTGAACATAAATATTGTAGAATATTGATCTTTCGTCAATATGTCCTCATATTAAGTCAACCATTTCTGATGGACGCTGTTTAAAAATCTGTCTTTCTGGAGTGTCTGCAAACTCCATTAATAATTCACATTGAGATACAAACGCTTGTGATGGTTTATTCAAAAAGCTGGTTGTGTTTTAATTTTTTAAAATGACTAGATTGACTTGCAGTGACCTTCAGAAATGCCTGAAGTTTCTGAATGAGTTACATCTTCTGGTTTTGGCTTCTTGTGTTATTCTACCTTCATAGTAAAAGTATTTACTCTACCGTTCTGGTATATTACTGCTCAAAATTATCCCAAATCGGGTTGTCTTATGATTCAATCTGTTTCCATTTGTTTTTGGTTCCTACCTATTCAATTTTATTATGTTGTGCATCTTGGTAGCAGTTTATCCTACAGGAAGAATGTTTACAATGTGAAATGTTAGTTTGATGCCTGATTCACATTCTTGTCATTAATTCTCTTTGTGAATTTACTTCTAGATGTGTGTTTTTCTTTTTGCTACTATTGTGGATTTGGCATCTTGAAGTATATAATTTTGAAAGCAAAGCCTAATTCCCTTTTCCATTTTGACCTTTTATTCTGCACCCTTTGCTGGCTTGGTGTTCTGCTATTGTGTATCTGGCGCTCGATGAATGCAGTGTAAGTAAACAACATCAATTCATGAATTTAATAATGATTGCTGATTTCTGCACTGTGTTTCCTTGTGAATAGAATGCAGAAGCAAAGAAACGAAATGCAAAATATGCATCTTTTATTTTCTTCCTGTTGTATTATTGACCAGTAATCTTTTGACATTTAATGTTCAGGCTTGCAGGACTTGCCTTTATGTTTTCAGCCAGCATCCTGCTTCAAATCTTGGTAAGTTTGGAATATGTAGTCCAAGTTCTGGGCATCCTTGTCCTAGTTCCGTCACGAAAGCTTCTGGTGGATTTTGGCCACTATACGAATATTACTAGGAGGATCCTTATGATGGTTGCTCTCTGTTGAAAATTAAATGAAATCCATCCATGTCCTATTAATGTCCTGTCATTTATGGGAAAATTATGGTTTCTCCATGTGTTACCCTTTCATGTTTGCCCCTTCTCAATGCTAACATTTTAATTTTTTCCAGTTTCGTAACATTACCTATGATCTAGGGACCTTTCCAAACTGGTTCTGTTAGATTTTCATTCTAGATGATACCTGGTTGGCAAGTTTTAGTTTCTTTCTTCATGTTAGCTAGAGATGAACAATCCTTTTAACCTCTGGATGGGAAGAATCCATAATTTTTAGATTGATAAATCTTGTTCACTGCCCCTCTTGATGCTGAGGATTCACTGTCTTTCTGAGTAAAAACTTACTTAAATATCTTCTTCTTAATTAATCAGTTTACCATCCATTGCCTTACAAGAGTATTGTGGATGCTATTTCTTGTTCTCTATCTTGGCTCCTTTCTGCCTCGTCCCCATAAAAGTGGAAAAGAAAATTGAGCTATTTGATGCTGTTAATCTTCTTTTTATTGACTGGTCTCAGACTCTCAAGTCATTTCTGGAGACAAGAAGCATATACCCTCCTTTCCAAAATACCTCTTGGACCTTGGTGATAAATCCCGAAATATTCTCCTCCTTTATTTTTATTTTTATTTATTTATTTGGTTTTTCTCTTCCTAGTAGTCATATGTTCAAATTCTGGTTTATATTTGACTGTGACCGCACCATTGCATCATCAATTACACATGCTAGTAGGAACATGGTGATGTTGCACTCTTTAACGATTCCTATTATAATCCTCAATGCAGGCTTGTGCAATATACAACAACTGGTGGCCTATGTTATCAGGTTCGCATAATGCTTGCCTTATGTTTGGGTGGGATATTGATCATCACATGTAATTGCTGAACCTGGCTAACCTTGTTTTCTCAGCTCTTATGTACGTTCTGGTGCCGATGCCCTGTCTCTTTTTTGGTGGTGGGTCCACTCAGTTCCTAATCAGTCGAGATGGTGGGGGGTGAGTCATCCTGTACTTTGTGAATCCAGATCTTCTTACACCACGGCCTCCTTGTCTAAAATTAAAATAACGAGTTGCTGTGCTTATTCTTCTATCTCCGTTTCTTTAATTCATGCAAGGTTCTATATATTTATCAAAACTGTTGTTTTGTTGCAGGTGGATAGATGCCGCTAAGTTCTTAACAGGGGCATCTGCGGTGGGAAGTGTGGCGATTCCCATTATTCTCAGGCATGCAGGCTTAATCGGGACTGGAGCAATGTTCATAGAATTCACATCTTTTTTCATATTCGTCTGCACGGTCCTCTGCTTTCATCGTGCTAGTCTTGAGGACGAGTGGTAACATTTTCAGCTCATCATCAATGAAGAGTTGCTGTAAATCCCATCTCATAGCAGTGAAATGCTGGACTAGCTGACACTGGTTAATTCAAACAACAAAGTTAGCAAGAAATATTGGTAAGGCTGGAAAAGAAAGGACAGTATCCCACCATGTATAGATAAATTTTTGGTCGATCTTGAGCAGCCGCTTAGATCACAGTGAGTGGCTGTTCAATAATATGGGATTTCGATTAACTTATTTGTGTGACTAATTTGTGACTTGGTTTCGTGTTAATTGGCGATTGATGAAGGGCTAAGTATCAGTAGATATTTGTCAAACTTATTCGGTTGTGTTGGGATGAAAAATTTAATCGTGCTTGCCTTCACAAGGCTTGTGTGTCTTACAGGGGCTTATCGAGCTCAAGCACTTTAACAAGTCCAGCTTGAGACCAAATAAAGGTTTGGAAAATGAGTTTGTGCATGTATGCGCATATATATATATATATATGTGTGTGTGTGTGTGTGTGTGTGTGTGTGCGTGTGGGATGAAAATGTTTGGTAATAGAGCACAAGTTGCGGTTAATATCTTTCGTGGATGTAATTATAAGAATAGACGCGACTCAGAATCATTGGAAAAATTATAGGGAATATTATTTAAAAAATTTGGAAAATTCGCTCATATTTTGTGTGATAAAGACTGATGGGCGAGGGAATGTATGTTGATCTTTCACATTTATCTATAGAACTCCCCCGGCCCCCCACCATTTTTATTTTTATTTTTGCGCAAATTATAGTTATCATCTCCGATGTTTGCTCAAATTATAATTTAATCCACAGTTTTCTTGTAATTACAATAACGCCTAATGGTTAAAACGTTCAAGAATTCAATCTTATTGTTACGTTCCCATTAAATTTTATACGTGAACTTGCGGGAACTATTTTCTTGCCATTTTTTTGACTTATTTGCCCATGAGGGGTTTATGTAATATATTTAATATTATTAGGGTGTTTTATGGTGCGTTTCATAATTTTGAGGGCGAAGACTGTAAGTTTCTTTTTTTTTTATTTTTTGTTTTTTTTTTGGTGCTAATTTAGTCGTTTGAAGGTTGCTTTCTTAATGCATCGACACAGTCATACTAAGTCTGAAGTTTTTTAAGTGCAAGAATAATCGAATGTTATGGCATTTTTGTGTTGTAAAAATCAACCAACACACCTAAAAACGATCGTAACAACACCAAGCAAAAAAGATGGTCTCATATACTACGTTTCTTCCATAAACATAACAAATGTCATCATCATCCATTACTTAGCTGCCAAATTACATAAGCAACATGTTTCATCCACAAAGACCAAATTAGCACCAAAGACCTATCACATAAATAACACGGTTCATCCACAAAGTTCAAAATACTCAAATCTATCATCAAAAACATCATGTTCATCACCCATAGGTTGTTAAATACGGGTTCAAAAGAACACATCCTAATAATTAGTTAACAACTAAATCTCATCGCGTCTGTTTGCGTTTATTATCATTTGTTCCCATGAAGTTGCCTCTCCACTAACTTGCTGGAAATCATGTCTCTTGCTTGTGAGATTGGTGGCGAGATAAGTGGAGCAGAAGGTCGAGAATTGAAAGGTCTTCCTGAGATCACAGAAGGTGGTATTATGAACCTTGGAACTGGTAGAGCAGGTTGGGCCAATGATTTCACAATAATATGATAAGTAAAATAAAAAGGGGCTATTCTAACAAGTGATACATTGGCCTGATGGTAGGACATTACTTAGTCCTAACCAAACTCCACTAGCAGAAGAAATATGCACCATTTCCAAGCGAGTCTGTGCGTGCGCCCTTGCAGGTGAGTGCGAGCTTGGGTTTGGGCCAGGTTTTTCTACAAGTAGATTTTTTTTTTCAACAAAAGAAATGTATATATTGACATTTCGTCGGTTTTCCTAGGTAACCCATGTTGAGAAATGAAGAGTTTAATCTTGATTCTTGAGAAGTCAAAGAGCCATTCATAGTAGTGGCAAAGTGGTGGCAAAAACGGTCGGGAGTTACGAACATTATTTCAATAATTATGTTTTGTAACCTATGTAATTAGTATTCTAATTAGAGTGTCACTTATTAGGAGACTAGTATAAATAAGTGATCATGTTTATGCATTTTGTGTGGAGTGTGTGTAGTGAGTGAATGTGATTGAGTGAGTGAAAGAGTTGGGAGAGTAAAAGAGTTGTAAGAGTGTTTTGAGTAAAGTGTCGAAGTGAAATAGAAGTGTTGATTGAGTAGAGAAAAAAAGTAGAGTGTGTTCTCCTCTCCACTTCCCCTCTCCTAAATTGAATACTTTTTCTACACCACCCCCACCACGTTTCCGCAACAAAGTGGTATCAGAGCTTTCGCAACAAAGTGGTATCAGAGCCACGTTAAAAACCACGTTGAAATCCAAGTTAAAAACCACGTTGAGAGCCACGTTCAAAAGCCAAGTTGAGAGCCACGTTGAAATGGCAACTACAGGAGTTTTCCCATTCCCAAAGCTCACAAAAGAAAATTATGAAAGATGGAGTATCCAAATGAAAGCATTTCTTGGAGGCCAAGGTGTTTGGGATGCCGTCGAAGAGGAATACGAAGATCCTGCGGATTTAGCAACTGCAAGCAGAGACGAAAAGAAAAATGCAAAGGAGGCCAAGGTAAGAGATCAAAAAGCTCTCTCGTTCATCCAACTTGTGATGGATGACAATATTTTTGAGAAAATTGCACAAGCCACTACTGCAAAGAAAGCTTGGGACACTTTAGCTACTACCTTCAAAGGTATTGCCAAAGTGAAGAAAGTAAGGTTACAAGCCTTACGAGGTGAATTTGAATCATTGCAAATGAAGGAAAATGAGGCAGTTTTTGACTATATCTCAAGAGTACTTTCGGTTGTAAATCAACTAGAAAGCAATGGCGAAAAGAAAGAAGATGCCCGAGTTGTTGAGAAGATACTTCGATCTCTCAATTCGAAGTTCGATCATATCGTTGTTGCCATAGAGGAGTCTAATGATGTAGACGAAATGAAAGTTGATGAGTTAGTAGGCAAATTACAAGTCTACGAAGAGAAGATGAAAAAGAGAGCTAAAGAGCCAATTGAACAAGCTCTCCAAGCCAAAATGAACCTCCACGAAAAGAAAGATGACGTTGACAGAAACAATCGACGAAGTGGCCGCTCACCTTATCGCGGTCGTGGACGAGGTCGTGGCAGAGGACGAGGTATCTACAATACCCATCAAAATGAAGAGAAACACAGTGAATCCACTCCGGCACAAGGTGGATTTTGAGGTAGAGGATTTCAAACGAAGTGGCAAAATCGAAGAGACATTGAATGCTATAATTGTCATCGACGAGGACACTATTCCTATGAGTGTCGAAGTGAATCCAGTGAGGAGAAGAAGACACACCTTGCTGAAGAAAAGAAAGTTGATAGTGATACCGCTCTCTTGTTGGCACACAACCCACAAGGTGAAGGCGAAAAGAGCACTTGGTACCTTGACACAGGTGCTAGCAATCACATGTGTGGTCACAAACACATGTTTGTCGAAATGGATAATTCAGTGACAGGAAACATTTCATTTGGAGATTCATCAAAGATTTCCATTAAAGGACGAGGTAAAATTTTAATCCGATTGAAGAATGGCGATCACCAGTTCATTTCGAACGTGTACTATGTCCCTGGGATGAAGGCAAATATCTTGAGTGTAGGCCAACTTTTGGAAAAAGGCTACGATATACACATGAAAGATATGACCCTGTACTTGCGAAATGATAAAGGAGTGTTGTTAGCTCGTGTGCCTATGACAAGCAACAGGATGTTTTTGTTGAACATCAAGAACGAAGTGGCGAAATGCTTGAAGGCATGTTTGGAAGATACATCGTGGTTATGGCACTTAAGGTTGGGACATCTCAATTTTGGAGGCCTTAAGTTGATGTCGAAGAAGAGGATGGTGAAAGGACTTCCTTCCATTGACCACCCCGATCAATTGTGCGAGGGTTGTCTTGTCGGAAAGCAACACCGCTACAGTTTCCGAAGGAGTCGCAAACAAGAGCAAGAAAACCATTGGAGTTAGTTCACACCGACATATGTGGACCTATCACTCCGACTTCACTTGGTAATAACAAATATTTCATTTTGTTCATTGATGATTATAGTAGGAAGGCATGGGTGTACTTCCTCCATGAGAAATCAGAAGCATTCTCAGCCTTTAAAAGATTCAAGGTGTTGGTCGAAAAGCAAAGCGGCTACCAAATAAAGTCACTTCGATCCGATCGAGGTGGAGAGTTCACCTCACGGGAGTTCAAGGCATATTGTGACGAAGAGGGTATTCGACGCCCCATGACGAATCCATACTCTCCGCAGCAAAATGGAGTGGCGGAGAGAAAGAATCGGTCCATTTTGAACATGGCCCGATGCATGTTGAAGAGCAAGAACTTGCCTAAAGAGTTGTGGGCAGAAGCTGTAGAGTGTGCTGTATACCTGTCGAATAGGAGTTCGACGAGGAGTTTGTGGAATCAAACACCACAAGAGGCATGGAGCGGATACAAGCCGAATATATCCCATTTGAAGGTTTTTGGAAGCATTGCCCATATGCATGTTCCAGATCAACAAAGGAGTAAGCTGGATGATAAGAGTAAGAGGTATATTTTTATTGGGTATGATCAAAACTCTAAAGGTTACAAGTTGTATGATCCAACTAACAATAAGGTCAAAGTGAGCCGTGATGTTCACTTCGACGAGAAGAGCTCGTGGGATTGGAGCTCACAACATAAAGAAGAATACAACTTTTATCCATTCGAAGTGGAACCGAGTCAGAATGAAAAGGAAGACGAAGAGGAGGAACCAGTCACTCCGACTGGCCAATCAACATCAAATTCCGCTTCGACTGAGGCAGAATCCAGCAGTCAACCTAGAAGGAAGAGATCGCTTGCTGAAATATATACTGAATTTAACCAAAACAACACATTATTTTGTCTCTTTGCAGAGACGGAACCAATTGATTTTGTAGAAGCAGCAGAAAGCCCCAAATGGAGGATGGCCATGAATGAGGAGATTGATTCCATTAAACGAAATGATACTTGGGAGCTTACCTCTCTACCAGCAGGATATAAGCCCATCGGAGTAAAATGGGTTTACAAAATCAAAAGAAACTCAAAAGGAGAAGTGGAGCGCTACAAGGCAAGGCTCGTAGTAAAAGGCTACAAGCAGAGAGCCGGAATTGACTATGACGAAGTCTTTGCCCCAGTTGCAAGGTTGGAAACTATAAGGCTTCTCATTTCGTTAGCAGCTCAAAATAAGTGGAAGATCTATCAAATGGATGTAAAGTCCGCTTTCCTCAATGGTTACCTTGACGAAGAGGTCTACATTGAACAACCGGAGGGTTACACTATTCGAGGTCAAGAAGACAAGGTGTTGAAGTTGAAGAAAGCCTTATACGGGCTAAAGCAAGCACCGAGGGCATGGAACACTCGGATAGACAAATATTTTCAAGAGAAAGGATTCAAGAAATGCCCCCATGAACATGCTCTCTATGTCAAGATGGAAAATGGTAACATCTTAATAGTTTGTTTGTATGTCGATGACCTCATATTTACAGGTAACGATGTGAAAATGATGGATGAGTTCAAGAAGGATATGTCCAAGGAGTTCGAGATGACAGACCTTGGAGTGATATCATACTACCTTGGAATCGAAGTGAAACAAGGCGATGCTGGAATTTTTATTTCGCAAGAAGGTTATGCCAAAGAAGTGCTAAAGAAATTCAAGATGGAGGATTGCAAGTCAATCAACACCCCAATCGAAGTGGGAGAGAAGTTGTCAAGTCGTCTCGGTGGAGATCGAGTTGATCCCACCTTGTTCAAAAGCTTAGTTGGAAGTTTGAGGTACTTGACGTGCACGAGACCAGATATCCTTTATGCTGTCGGAATGATTAGTCGATACATGGAGAACCCGACAACGTATCATTTCAATGTAGCGAAAAGAATACTTCGCTATATCAAAGGTACAATGAGTTATGGTCTATTCTATCCTGCCACTAATGATATGAAATTGATTGGCTACAGCGATAGTGATTGGGCAGGAGATGTTGATGATCGTAAAAGCACCACTGGATTTGTATTTTTCTATGGAAAAACTGCTTTTACTTGGAGTTCGAAGAAGCAGCCAATAGTGACTTTGTCAACATGTGAAGCTGAGTATGTGGCTGAAACATCAACAGTTTGCCATGCAATATGGCTACGGAGTTTGCTTAACGAGCTCAATGTCAAACAAAGTGATTCGACAGAGATTTATGTCGATAACAAGTCAGCAATTGCTTTAGCAAAGAACCCGGTGTATCATGATCGGAGTAAACATATTGACACCCGTTTCCATTTCATCCGGGAGAGTATTGCTAAGAAAGATGTGCAAGTGAAGTATGTCAGAAACGAAGATCAAGTTGCTGATATATTTACGAAGCCGCTCAAACGAGAGGTGTTCGAGAAGTTGAGGAGTTGTCTCGGAATGAGAGAATCAAGCTTAGGGGGGCGTGTTGAGAAATGAAGAGTTTAATCTTGATTCTTGAGAAGTGAAAGAGCCATTCATAGTAGTGGCAAAGTGGTGGCAAAAACGGTCGGGAGTTACGAACATTATTTCAATAATTATGTTTTGTAACCTATGTAATTAGTATTCTAATTAGAGTGTCACTTATTAGGAGACTAGTATAAATAAGTGATCATGTTTATACATTTTGTGTGGAGTGTGTGTAGTGAGTGAATGTGATTGAGTGAGTGAAAGAGTTAGGAGAGTAAAAGAGTTGTAAGAGTGTTTTGAGTAAAGTGTCGAAGTGAAATAGAAGTGTTGATTGAGTAGAGAAAAAAAGTAGAGTGTGTTCTCCTCTCCACTTCCCCTCTCCTAAATTGAATACTTTTTCTACACCACCCCCACCACGTTTCCGCAACAACCCAGAGGAAAATCTTCCGTTGGTTTTCCCTTACCCTCCGTTTGGTTCTTGAATTTTGGTAAAGAAAATAGGAAGGAAAATTTTTTCTTTGCTTCAAATGATAGTATTTTATGCATTCATTTTTGATCATTTTTATTTCCTTTCACTTTTCCTCAACAAAATTCTTGTTCCAAACATAGCCTTAGTGATTCGTAGGAAAGATTCCATCAGCGCTTCCTAACTAATCTGTTAGAAACTATATTCGACGACACTTTTTTTTAGGGACATCCTTCTGTAAGAATTCCATTGGCTTTCTGTGCGAAATATGAAAAAACTGAAGGATTCTGTAGGTTTTTCATAGGTAAATTTCACAGAAATCGCATGTTTTCTTGTAGTGCTAGAAGAGTAGCAGAAGGTTGAGAATTGGAAGGTCTTCCCGAAAACACAGACGGTGGTACTATGTATATGACCCTTGAAATTAGTAGAGCGGGCTGAGACAATGATATAGAAGCTTTTCCGTTTGAAGCTGGCACATTGCCTTTCTCACTTGAATTTGGCCTATGAGGTTGAGACATAGAGAGTAGAGGCATTGGCACCGAGTTTTTTTGTAGCTAGTACAGGCTGTGAGGTTGTAGTGGTTGGGATTCCACTATTCCTCTGCTTGTTTAGTGTCACAAGAAAAATAATGAAATTAACACCCATAATTTCATGTATTCTTTATGTCATTTGTGTAACTAAAAATTGAAATACAGTGTGTTAGGTAGATACCTTGGGATGGATCTTTTCCCAATAATCTGTGACTTTGTTGCTCTTGAGTTGATGTCGTTCCTACCATGGATGTGCCAAAATGAAACTTAAGTAAGAAATGGATTGTAATGAAGACATAAAATGAGAAAAATTAAACATTGACACATCAAAATATAGACCTTTGTGATGCACCTTCATCTCCAGGTCTCTTGTTACATCTCTTGCTTGTACTTGCACCATTTAACATGGCCTGCACATTAGAACTGTTAGTCGCACTATTATGAAACAACTAATTTGAAGCAAAGAATAAGACCTTCTTGTTGGACAAGTCCTCTTGTTATGACCCAACTACTAACATTTTGAACATCTCACCACATTTGGTCTTTCTAGCCCTGTAAATTTGCATATAATTAGGCTCTATCCCATATTTCTTTAGCCTTTTTTGTTTATCGCTTTTTGTTTCATGCATGGATTCTGTCTCAACAACTCAATCAACTTAGATGCTATCCACTTTACACTTGCTTCTTTTGTTGTATCTGCTCTAAGACAACAATGTGCTGAAGAAAGTGTTCTAATCTTGAAACTAATCCCATCAGATATAATTGAGGTATGCGATCTCCAAGGACAACCCTTACTCTCGCACTCCTCATTAACCCTTCTCTTCTTAATTTTTTTTCTTATCGTGTTTAAACCCTCATAATTTACATAACTCTTTAAAACAAACCTAAATCTATCCACACCATGAAATGTGACCCTTCTTAAGCTCAAGTACAACACCAGCTCTTTCAATCCACACGATTCCCTCCCCATCTAGAGAACTCTTAGAGGATCATCAACTATCTTATCACCCGATTCATCGAATGCCTCACAATGATCATCAGATGAGTAGTCTGATAAGCATCTTCAACGTTATGGTCATTCTCCAAAGAAAAACTTTCCCCATCCTCACTATTTGATGTATATAGTGAATCCTCATTGTTACTGCATTCAAAATCTTGAAGGATTTCTTCTCCCTCAAATTCACACATCCGATTATCATCTAACTCACCACATACAGCCCCAAACGACCATCACGTAAGTAACATGGTTCATCCACAAAGTTCAAAATACCCAAATCTATCATCAAAAACATCATGTCATCACCCATAGTTTGTTAAATACGAGTTTAAAAGAACATAATTAACCTCATAATTAGTCAACAACTAAATTTGTGGGATTTTGTGCAGGATGTAACCCCCCCCCCCCCCCCAAAAAAAAAATGGGCATGCTAAAACACAAAGGGGTCATGTTTTAGCATAAGAAGAATAGAATGGAGCAGCCCATGCTTGAACATAAAAATATGTGTGGACCAACACAAGTTGAATAGAAAGCTAAATTTTTTCACCAACAAACTTGTGCCATGTGCTTCGGCATGCCGTAAAGTTGTGGAAATTAGTGTAAAGTTAGAAATCCTATGCTCAATGCAGGATTCCTTATGCATCAACACATGGGACATGACAAAGAGACCAAGGCCCATTAGAAAATATTTGTATTGCACCTTTAGTTTATTTTGCAAGGGTTAGGCCTTCAATGTAAATAGGTTTTGGGTGTAGAAAGAGATGGACTTTTATCTTTTTGCTTTTTTACAACATTTCTCTCTAAATTAGTTTTCTTTTAACTTTTTAGTTCATCACATGGAGATATAAGAATTCAAGAAGGATCAAAACCGAGTTCAACAATAGAGTTTTTGTTCTCCCTATTCTTTTTTGCATCTTGATCTTATTGTGTTGTCGTTACTTTCTATGATGTCATTTTTGCATAGTTATGAACTAATTTTCTTTTCATTGAATTATTAATGGACCTTCTTGAAGGAATTGAATTTGCATTTATTCATCTTTGATATTTCATGAGTTTTGATTATTTTTTCTCTTGAATGCTTGATTTATATGCTTAATTGATTGGTCACCATTTAGATAAGTTCTCTAAATCCTAATTGAGCCTAGAAGATGTTAGGATAGGTTACAAGAGAAAAACCTTTGTTCCATTCATTTCAAGAGACGAATAATATTGATTCTTTGCATGATATGAATATACCTACACACCATGGGTGATGTAATGCTCCGGTACTTTCTAATATTTTAAAATTTATTGTATATTATGTTTCATACAAAATATTTGATATAAAATCTTTTAATTCCTAAAATTTTTATGATTTTGGAATTTTATTCTTTAAAATTACTTTATAACTTAGACCTTAAAATATTAATTTTGAATTGTGATTGTTATTTTTGGAAAATTTGTTTAATAATTATTCTTTTCCAAAAATAATATAATAAATATTTTAGACATGTATTAATTTTATTTCAAATTTTCTAAATAAATTATTCAATGTTTGTAACTTCAATGTTAAATTTCGGATTTTATATGAAAATATGTAATTTTCGAAGTTTATAAATACAACAATATATTTTCTGACTTTATATGTATAATTTTCAAATTTTAATTATTTATAAACATAATTTTCGAATTTTAATTGTTTATAACCCTAATTTTCGGATTTTAATTAAATGAAAAATATAAAGTCTAGATTTTTAGTATATTTTGTGATTGTTTTGCAAAAATATCTCCTCTAATACATATATTAGTGGTAAATTATATCTTTACATGTACACACACACATCCATATATATATTAGAGGTAATTTATATATCTACATGTACACACATATGTCCATATATCAACAAGTGGTAATTTATATATCTACTTATACACACACACATCCATATATCACCTAGTGGTGATTTCCACATCTACATATACACACACATATCCACATATATAGACTTGATGCGGTCCGAATTTGGTTGGTCCACGTATCCGAGTACTGCGCACTCCAAAATAGTATTTGCTGGTGGCCCACCTGCTAAAGAGGGAGAAGCGCACGTGAGACTAGCCGGTTTTGCCCCGGCGTAGGCTCTCCGACGCTCAAGTTAGTGGTCGGTTCAAGAAGAAGAAGATGAACAGTAATGATATCAGCTTGGTTTGCAAGGCAATGAGTGTCTTACCCTGGCGTGGAGAGCCGTATAGAGCTTTTATATGAGAGTGAGGAGCCTGATGTGACATGGTTGGT